>SJYC01067647.1:0-30312 GCA_006408675.1 Madoqua kirkii
ACTGAACTGAACTGAACTGAACTGAACTGAATATTCCATTGTGTATATGTACCACAACTTTCTTATCCATCAATCTGCCAATGTACATCTAGGTTGCTTCCGTGTCCTAGCTATTGTAAACAGTGCTGCAATGAACATTGGGGTACAGTGTCTGTTTCAATTCTGGTTTCCTCAAGACACACTTATTTTTTAGTTTCATTGACATATAACACTGTATAAGTTTCAGGTGCACAAAACAATTATATATATATATATATATATATATATGGACTTCCCTGATGGCTCAGCAGTAAAGAATCTGCCTCCCAATGCAAGAGATGCAAGTTCAATCCCTGGAGAAGGGAACCCACTCCAGTATCCTTGTATGGAGAATCTCGTGGACAGAGGAGCCTGGCGGGCTATATAGTCCATGGGGTTGCAAAGAGTTGGACATGACTGAGCGACTAAGCACAGCACATAATAGAGTTTTATATATATATATATATATATATATATATATATCATATATATGATATATATGGACTTCCCTGATGGCTCAGCAGTAAAGAATCTGCCTCCCAATGCAAGAGATGCAAGTTCAATCCCTGGAGAAGGGAACCCACTCCAGTATCCTTGTATGGAGAATCTCGTGGACAGAGGAGCCTGGCGGGCTATATAGTCCATGGGGTTGCAAAGAGTTGGACATGACTGAGCGACTAAGCACAGCACATAATAGAGGGCTTCCTAGGTGGTGCTAGTGGTAAAGAACTCTCCTGCCAGTGCAGGCAATGTGGTTCTATCCTGGGCTGAGAAGATCCCTTGGAGGAGGGCATGGCAACCCACTCCAGTATTCTTGCCTGGAGAATTCCCATGGACAGGGGAGTCTGGCAGGCCACAGTCTACGGGGTCTCAAAAGAGTCGGACACACAACTGAAGTGACTTAGCACACATGCAATCATATATACATATATAAATTATTTTCAGGTTCTTTCCTTTATAGGTTGCTACAAAGTATCGAGTACAATTTCCTCTGTAGATAGTAGACCCCTGTTGGTTGATATATGTATATGTTGTGAAACGATTACCACTTTCTCTGTCTGACTTACCCCACTTAGCACAATGCCCTCTGGCATATCCATGGTCTGTGCACTAGTGTACTACCGGCCCCGATGATGTCCTTTAGGGAGGGGTCCCTAAGCCCCTGTTAGAGACCAGGTCGCATCGCAGGAGGTGAGCGGCGGCCGAGCGAGCGCACAGCGGAACTTCGTCTGTGTTCATAGCCTCCAGCTCCACTTCCTGTCAGGTCATTAGTGGCATTAGACTCTCATGGGGGCGTGAACCCTACTCTGAACCGAACACGCAGGGGATCTAGGTTTCGTGCTCCTTGTGAGAATCATCCTGAAACCATCCCCTCACCCTTGTCCATGGAAAAATTGTGTTCCATGAAACCCATCCCTATCGCCAAAAATGTTGGGGACTGCAGCTTTAGGTCAAAGGGCCCCATTCAGAGTCATCAATTGTTGCCTTTAGTCACCAGATCCCTACAGTTTCTTTCAGGCTGGGACAGCCTCCTAGTCATTCCTTTTCTTCCATGACCTTGATTCTTTTTTTTTTTGACCTTGATTCTTTTGAACACTGCAGGTTGAGTACTTTGTAGAACGCCCCTCAGTTTGGGTTTGTCTGATGTTTCCTCCTTATTAACGCCATGAGGCATAGCCTTAGAAGTAAAAAAATAGCACAAACTGTTAACTCCCTGGTCTGAGCCTCCATCATCTCCCACCTGGACTAGTGGTGTTGTTTTTAACTAAGAGTTATTTTTGTGGGAATGTTCGGTTGTATATCTATGTTGAAAGTGTTATCGTTGTTCAGTTGTGTTGGACTCTGCGACCCTGTGGACTGTAGCCTGTCAGGTTTCTCTGTCCATGGAATTCTTCAGGCGAGAACACTGGAGTAGCCATTCCCTTCTCCAGGGGATCTTCCTGACCCAGGGATCAAATCTGGGTCTCCTGCACTGCCGGCAGACCCTTTTATCGTCGGAGCCACACTGTGATGTCTGTGGATGGAGAAAATTCTAGAGGACCAAGGACGGGATTCGACCTTGAACAGGATACTATAGGGAGGAAATGAAAACCTCTTAAAAAGTCAACACTGAGATATTCCAAAGTTAGATATTCTAAAAATTCCATAAGCCAGATACCGTATGGCAAGTCATTCATTTATCCATCCATCCACTCATTCAACAATGTGTGTTGTGTATGTACTATGGGTGAAGTACTTTCTAGATGTCTGAGCTATGCTGCTGCTGCTTCAGTCGTGTCCGACTCTGTGTGACCCCATAGACGGCAGCCCACCAGGCTCCCCCATCCCTGGGATTCTCCAGATAAAAACACTGGAGTGGGTTGTCATTTCCTTCTCCAATGCATGAAAGTGAAAAGTGAAAGTGAAGTCGTTCAGTCATGTTCAACTCTTAGCAACCCCATGGACTGCAGCCTACCAGACTCCTCCGTCCATGGGATTTCCCAAGCAAGAGTACTGGAGTGGGGTGGAGTGACTAAACAAAGCTATCCTCATGGGACTTCAAGTGTGAAGGGGTGGTAGATAATAAATATGAGACATAAAGTATGTTGCATGTGCGCTAAGTCACTTCAGTTGTGTCTGACTCTGTGTGACCCTATGGACTGCAGCCTGCCAGGCTTCTCAATCCAAGGGATTCTCCAGGCAAGAATATTGGAGTGGGTTGCTGGCTCTCGTCCAGGGGGACTTCCTGACCTAGGGATCGAACCCGAATCCCTTATAGCTCCTGCATTGCCAGGCGGGTTCTTTACCACTAGTGCCACCTGGGAAGCCCATAAAGTATGTTGCTGCTGCTGCTGCTACATCGCTTCAGTTGTGTTCAACTCTGTGTGACCCCATAGACAGCAGCCCACCAGGCTTCGCCATCCCTGGGATTCTACAGGCAAGAGTACTGGGGTGGGTTGCCATTGCCTTCTCTGATAAGGTATGTTCAGTTCAGTTCAGTTCAGTCGCTCAGTCGTGTCCGACTCTGTGACCCCATGAATTGCAACACGCCAGGCCTCCCTGTCCATCACCAACTCCTGGAGTTCACCCAGATTCATGTGCATCGAGTCCGTGATGCCATCCAGCCATCTCATCCTCTGTCATCCCCTTTCCCTCCTGCCCCCAATCCCTCCTAGCATCAGAGTCTTTTACAATGAGTGAACTCTTCACATGAGGTGGCCAAAGTACTGGAGTTTCAGCTTTAGCATCAGTCCTTCCAAAGAAATCCCAGGACTGATCTTTAGAATGGACTGGTTGGACCTCCTTGCAGTCCAGGGGACTCTCAAGAGTCTTCTCCAACACCACAGTTCAAAAGCATCAATTCTTCGGCACTCAGCTTTCTTCACAGTCCAACTCTCACATCCATACATGACCACTGGAAAAACCATAGCCTTGACTAGACGGACCTTTGTTGGCAAAGTAAAATCTCTGCTTTTGAATATGCTATCTAGGTTGGTCATAACTTTCCTTCCAAGGAGTAAGCATCTTTTAATTTCATGGCTGCAGTCACCATCTGCAGTGATTTTGGAGCCCCCCAAAATAAAGTGTGACACTGTTTCCACTGTTTCCCCATTTTTTGCCCATGAAGTGATGGGACCAGATGCCATGATCTTCGTTTTCTGAATGTTGAGCTTTAAGCCAACTTTTTCACTCTCCTCTTTCACTTTCATCAAGAGGCTTTTGAGTTCCTCTTCACTTTCTGCCATAAGGGTGGTGTCAGCTGCATATTTGAGGTTATTGATATTTCTCCTGGCAATCTTGATTCCAGCTTGTGCTTCTTCTAGCCCAGTGTTTCTCAGAATGAATCTGCATATAAGTTAAATAAGCAGGGTGACAGTATACAGCCTTGACGTACTCCTTTTCCTATTTGGAACCAGTCTGTTGTTCCATGTCCAGTTCTAACTGTTGCTTCCTGACCTGCATATAAGTTTCTCAAGAGACAGGTCAGGTGGTCTGATATTCCCATCTCTTTCAGAATTTTCCACAGTTAAAGTATGTTAAAATGTAGTAAATACTACGGGGAAGAATATAGAATAAGGTAGGTGGATTGGAGGTGCTAGGAGGTGAGTCCCAGTTTCTAGTGGTCAGAAGCCAGGTTCATCAAGAGTGTGGGAACAGAGCAAACTTGATGCAGGTGAAGGAGGAAGCTGGGAGGAGGGGCTTTCCCATTCACGGGAACAGCAAGTGCAAAGGCCCTGAGGTGGGACAATGCCTAGTGCTATCTGAGCAATAGCAAGGAAGCCATTGTGATTGGAGAGAATGACTGAGGGGGAGAGTGGGAGGAGGTGAGGCAGGGAGGTGTTGGGGACAGATTGTGTGAGGCTTTGGGGGAAGTGGGAAGGACTTTGGCTTTTCCCCCCAGTGAAATGGGAGATGTGTCAAAGTTCTGAGCAAGGGAGGCATGGCCCCACTCAGGTGCTCACTGGTGCCCTCTGGCTGTTGCAAAGGGAACAGACCATCATGTGTGAGGGCCGGAGCTGGGAGACCTGGGCAGAAACAACAGCACTGGTCCAGGTGGAAAATGATGGTGGCTCAGACTAGGATGTTAACAGTTTGTGTGTGTGTGTGTGTGTGTGTGTGTTTAATTTTAAGGCTGTGCCCATGGCATGTGGGATCCTAGTTCCCCAACCAAGGCTCAAACCCACACCCTGAGCAGTGGAAGTGTGGAGTCCTAACCACTGGACCACCAGGTAAGTCCCAATCTGTGTTATTTTAGATCATTATTTTTCACCTTTTGCATTTTTGTATGATAGCTGCCTTATTATGTGTTACAGATTTATTGGAATGGTCTGGGCAGAAGAAAGTATGTATTGCAAAGGAGCTCAGGTGGTTAAAAAAAGTCCAATATTGCTAAATTTAATATATGTATAAATTGAGGACTGTGCCCAAGCTGTTATTATAATTATTTTTTTTCTGCAAAAGTTTTTTCCTCCTTATCCTGCCTCAGGCATTCAGGCCTTTACATGAAATGTCTGCGTGCCAACCTGTCATATTCTAATTTGATGAACGTGACCTTTGAAGCTGAGGACACAACACAACAGCAGAAAGGAGAGGAAAAACTGGAGGTAAATTCGGGTACAATCAGTTACGTGCCGGAAAAACTGTTACGGCACTGAGGCAGACCAAACATAAGCAAACAAGCCATTTGTTAATTTCAGTGAGTGTCTTGGCAGAAAGAGGCTTGAGGGTGTTGCCAAAGTCTCTGCCAAGTTTAAATTTAGGACAGCAGGTTCCTCAGGAGTAGAGAAGTTTTAGAATTCTTGCTCCCATTTCCACTATAACCTTTTTTTTTTTGGTGATCTTCAGGGGGTTGCTACATGGAGGGGAATTATTTCCAAATTTCCTCTTTTCCTCTCTTCTCCCCTTCCCTGGGTTACTCAGACAGACATTAAAAGAATTTTTATTTGTTTTCTTTTTGGCTGCACTGGGTCTTCACTACTGCAAGCGGACTTTCTCTAGTTGTGTTGAGCAGGTGTTACTCCTAATTGCGGTGCTCAGGCTTCTCATTGCGGCGGCTTCTCTTGTTGTGGAACATGGGCTCGAGGCGTGTAGGCTGCAACAGTTGCAGCACCTGGGCTCGATAACTATGGCTTCCTGGCTCTGCAGCTCAGACTCACTAGTTGTGGTACATCGGCTTAGCTGCTCCAATGCATGCAGGATCTTCCCGGGTCAGGGATTGAACCAGAGTTCCCTGAATTGGCAGGAGGAACTCTTAACCACTAGACCACCAGGGAAGCCCTAAAATCAAGGACATTTTTAAATAAAAGAATGGATTGCAGAGACTTTCCTAGCCATCCTTCCAAATGGGGAAACTGAGGGCCGCATTGGCAAAGTGACTTATGTGCACGCCTACGAGAAGCTCGCTATAGTCCCTTTAAAGAAACTCAGTGGTATTCATTATGTAATAAATGATTTCTCCTCTCTCATGAAAAGAAAGGCCATCAGCAAACTGCTACATACTGATCTTGATTCTTCACGAAGTTTTGTGAAATAATAATTTAGAAAATGAATTATGCAAACTGTAGTTGGGGGAAGATGACATGTAATGTCTGCAAAACTTTCCTGAGAATTCTCCCTTTGTCCAGAAAGGAGGCTTGCTAGTCAGTATAAGGCTCTGTTCAGTGGTGAAAACAAAGAAACCGGAAACTTTAATGGCTGCGCCCAGCTCAAGTTTGTTTCTTGTTGCTGTGAAGCTGGCTAGCAGGGCTCTCGTCCAAGCAGTGACTCAGAGACCCAACCTTCCTCCATTGAGCAGGAGCACCAACTCTCACATGGCTTCCAAAGCTACCCTGGGAGGAGAAGAGAAGGACAGAGGGAAGGTACCAGCTGTTAACTGCCTCCGCCCGGTGGTGATAATCCATTGGCTAGAAGGAATCACACGGGTCTGCTCGAACTGTGAGGGAGTCTGGGAAATATAGGAGAACATGTGGGTGAACGCCACACACTGCTTATTATTTCCCTTCGAGAAAAGAGAGAGACTTGCCTTTCAGTACCTTGAATATGGCAACAGAATTGTTTGGATGCTGCTGCTGCTAAGTCGCTTCAGTCGTGTCCGACTCTGTGCGACCCCGTAGACGGCAGCCCACCAGGCTCCCCCGTCCCTGGGATTCTCCAGGCAAGAACACTGGAGTGGGTCGCCATTGCCTTCTCCAATGCGTGAAAGTGAAAAGTGCAAGTGAAGTCGCTCAACCATGTCCGACTCTTAGTGGCTCCATGGACTGCAGCCTACCAGGCTCCTCCATCCATGGGATTTTCCAGGCAAGAGTACTGGAGTGGGGTGCCACTGCCTTCTCCTGTTTGGGTACCACCAGAGTAATAAAAGGAGCCAAAACACTTTTCCCTTTTGAAGCAGACAGGTAGACATGCGCCGATCTTTTAATTTCAGTTTTAAGACTGCAGTAGAGGGACCTGAAGATGGTCCAAAGACTCCGCGCTCCCATTACGGGAGGCTGGGTTTGATTTCTCATCGGGGAACTAGATTCCACACGCTGCCACTAAGAGCTCAAGATCCTGGGTGCAGCAACTAAGACCTGGCACTGCCAAATAAATAAATATCGGAAAGATACACAACGGAAAACAGTAATAATTGCAGTGGAGTTGACGTACAATATTATATGTTTCTGGTGTACAGTATAGTGATTCACAACTTTTAAAAGTTATAGTTTATTTATAGTTAAGTATTGGCTATGTTCTCTGTGTTGCATTGTATATCCTTGTAGCTTATTTATTTCATACATAATAGTTTGTCCCTCTTAATTCCCTGCTCCTCTCTTCGCTCTCCCCACTGTTAACAGCTGTCTATAGCTGTGAGACTGTTTCTTTCTTGTGGTAGCCCCTAGTTAGCTTTACTTTCTAGATTCCACCTATAAGCTGAAGCTGTAGAACTAAGAGTCAGATGTAGGTGGTCAGAGGCTGTGGAGGAATGGAATCTCTCATCCATCTCTGGAGGGAACATAAAATGATAAGAAAACTCTGGAGAAGGTTTGGCAGTTCCTTTTAAAACTAAAAGTAAACTTAGCATATAGCCCAGCAGTTATGCTTGTGGGCATATACCTAATATAAATGGAAACTTAACTTCCATGCAGAAACTTGTGCATGAGTGTTCACAGCATCTTTATCTGTAATAATCAAAGATCAAAAACTACCTTGATGTCTTTTGGGGGATGAATGGATAAACAAATTACGGGACGCTCATACTATGAAACATTGCTGCTGCTGCTGCTGCTGTTAAGTCGCTTCAGTCATGTCCGACTCTGTGCGACCCCATAGACAGCAGCCCACCAGGCTCCCCCGTCCCTGGGATTCTCCAGGCAAGAACACTGGAGTGGGTTGCCATTGCCTTCTCCAATGCATCAAAGTGAAAAGTGAAAGTGAAGTCACTCAGTCGTGTCCAACTCTTAGCGACCCCATGGACTGTAGCCCACCAGGCTCCTCCGTCCATGGGATTTTCCAGGCAAGAGTACTGGAGTGGGGTGCCATTGTACTCGACAATAAAAAATATGAGCTATTGGTGCATGCAGCAGCTCAGATGAACTCTGTGAATGAAATTATGTGAATGAAATTATGTGAATGAAAAAAGTCAGCTTCAGAGGATACATTTTGTGTGATTCCATTAATATAACATTAATGAAATAGCATAATTACAGATATGGAGAGCAGATTAGTGGCTGTAAAAGGGCAGAAAGAGAGTCTTGTGGTGACGGTACAGTAAACTTTCTTAGTTGTGGCTGGTGGTTACACAAAGCTATGCATGATAGTTTTACATACAGCTAAACACGTACAGAGACACACTCACATGCACACACACATTCATGAATGCATAGGCAACTGATGAAATCTGAATAAGCTCTGTGAATTGTACCATCATCACTTTCTTCTTTTGATATTGCGTTATAGGTCTGCAAGCTATTAGCTTTATGGGAGGAGAGTGAAGAGTGTGTGGAAACTCCTTGTACATTTCTTTACAACTTCCTGGCCAACTATAATTACTTAAACATCAAAAGACTAAGAACAGTTGGGTTTTAGAGCTTGTCCTATTCTGCAAGGATTTAATCACAAGATCCTCATCTTTACCACCACCAGAGAAACAAGCAAACGTGCCAACAAAGCACCCCAAAGAATTCAGCAAACTAAGTACAGCTATCTGATAGAAAGTTCGCCTACAAGCAGTTGTAATACTAGTGTGATGGGATTAAGGATATTAGTCTTTCCCCATTTCTTTATCTCTTTTCTTTTCTTCATTCCATCTTCTCTTCCTTCTTCCTTCCCTCCCCCTCCCTCCCTCTCTTCCTTCCTTCCTTTCTTTCTTTTTTTTTTTTTTCTAGTTTGAGTTCCTCTCAAAGCAGATCCTGAGACAAGGATTTGAGGTCAAATAGTTATTTGGGAGGTGACTCCCAGAAACATCAGTGGAGGAGAGAGGATGAGAAGGAAAACAATGAAGGGTGTGTTTCATGTATTTTCCTGTTGGAGCAACTGGAGCTTAATTCTACTGGGGACCTCTGGGAGATAGCATAAGGCATGAGCCTTTCAGAAGTGTCCCACTGAAGGACAAGAGAGCAGGAGTATTTACCCACCAACTCTTGTTAGTTACTGGTTGAGGGCTGTTCCCCAGGGTATTAAGTCTGCGGTTTGTGCATGGCAAAGCACGATTCAGCAGCAAACAAAAGCCTCCATATTCTGGCACTTGGAAGACAGGCTACTATGCACTGAAGGGTAAAGGCAAGAGGGCATGGGCCAGAAATCCTGTGTGAGAAATAGAAATCAGAAGGGAAATTGAGCCTGCTTATTGTGGCAGAGATTGCTTGCTTGTTACCTCCTCGGTAAAAATCCTCTATTCTTTGTTCTATAAGAGGTCCCCATTCTCACTGAGAATGACAATATGCTCAGCTAAAAACACATTTCCTAACTTTTAATGCAGATAGCAGTGGCCTCATGAAATACATATGAAGGTTATTGAAGGGAGAGCTTCTAGTAAACTCTTAAACGGTGATGACTCATTTGGCACATATTCCCCAGCCTTTTGCCTCTTAACATTGCATGGAGTATGGATATGATGGCTGGAGGTATAGCACCCATTTTGTGCCCATGAGGTTGGAAGCCAAGGATGAGAGAGCAAAAAGTTAAAAGACCCTTAGTTCCCTGATAGCTGTGCAACTGCCCTACAACTGTAAATCCCTTACCTTTGTACACCTACATGAGATTAAAAAAAAAATCTTTTTCTTGTTTAACCCACTATTATTTCAGTTTTCTGATCTGTGCAGCAGAATTAAATTCTAACTGCTAGATGGACTTATTCACATCCTGAAAGGGAAAAGATTACTATGGAAATCTTCCTCCTTCTCTTCCTCTTTTACTAAAATGTGCTATAAGGGATCTGGATGTCCAGTTGCCTCTTCTAGGAAACTGGTAATCAGAATGTGACTTGTTGGGTACTGGCTGGGATCCTGTGAAATAACGTACCTGAAGCACAGAGAACAGTGACCCAGAAAGGATCTAGAAATGGACAGTCCCTACTTACTATTCCAAAGTAGGAAGAGTCAGTCAGAAGTGACACTTCCCGACAGCAGAATACTTTTTAGGGTACTATGCTCTGTGTTTGATTAATCTGTGGCTCAGTGTGGCTGTCTTAGAGGAAAGAATGTACCACATTGCTTTTCAAAAATCCTTGGTGCTTGGCTATTTATTTTTGTTGTGTGAAAGCTCCAGACAGTCTGTTTATTTAATTGCTCTGATCAGAGCTGTAAGAAATTGCATTGAACGTCTGTCTGTAAGCAAGGATTTTATAACATGGGATTTTTGGCTAACAAGAGTAGGATCTTATCCTAGCTTTGACCAGTGGGAGGTCCTTCAAGCTAGTTTGTGTATTTTTTGATAAAACTTTGTCTTTAAAAGCCCTTGCTTTCTGACCCAAGTAGATAGTCTAAGCTCACCTTGTTTATATCCAGGACACAGATTGTCTGTTTTGTTCCTTTCTGTATCCACATTACCCAGAAAAGAACCTGGAGCTGAATGAATGTATTCTTGCACTTTATTCATTCTTCTGCTGTTTCCCCAATAATTCTCAATTTACAACCTCTGCTAAGTCAGGCATCATAACTTGCACATTATAAAGATGCTCAAAATCATCTCTGAGGTGAGACATACCCATCAATATGTTTTCACTGCAGCTAAGTCTAGCCTGGTCACAGCCTAGATCCCAAGGTTAAAAATAACTCAGTGCAGCCTCAACAGCTTCCAGCATCTTGATTATTTTTAGGACAGAGGAGAGGGTGAAGGAAAAATGTGACCAAGAGTCACCTCCAGAGAGGAGCATTCCTTTCTGGTGGCTCAAAACTAGGGGCTTCACTCCTGCTGGAGATGTTCAGTCCTGTGAATATTTCAAGTCTGAGAAGTAGAGGATCACGAGATATGGTTTTCCTCAATACTGGATGGTGAATGCTAGGCAGATTTCTCACTCTGCTGGGGATGCAAAGAAATGCAGTGCTTCAGGGTCATATCAGAGAAAACTTCAAGGCTCTGTATAGGCTCTAAGCTTTCACTATCAACTGCTGAAGGGTAAATATTCCATAATTCATGAAATATACGAATCAGTTCATTCATTCAATTCTGTAGCAGGTGCTGTGCTAGGTACTGGTGTCACAGCAGCAACGACTGAAACCGATCAAAGTTCCTGCCTTCATGGGACTGGACCTAGTCTGAGAGTCAGTCAATAAAGTGAAAAAGGAAACTATATATTTTTTAAAATATTTTTTTGACCACACCATGTGGCATATGGGATCTTAGTTCCCCAACCAGGGATTGAAACTATATCTCTTGCATTTGAAGGATGGAATCATAATGAGGAAAGCACCAGGCAAGTCTGTAAACTACAACAGTTTTGTTAATTGATATGGAGAAGAACAATGCAGTAAAGGTGAACAGTCAGAGCTGAAATTTTTTTAAAAATTTTTATTTATTGGTTGCACTGGGTCTTAGTTGTAGCATGTGGGATCTTCCATCTTTGTTGCAGCATATGGGATCTGTTTCCCTGACCAGGAATTGAACCCAAGGCCCCTGCATTGGGAGCACAGACTCTTAGCCACTGGACCACCAGGAAGTCCTTCAGTCAGGGTTTTTGTCTGCACATATGCAAAAGAAACAGATTCTGTTCATATTATTAATAAATTTAAAAGATGAGTTTTGTGGGAATAGTATCAGAGGCTCAGAGAATGGACTGAAAGGTGTAGAAATATTCTTGGAGAAAGGGGAGAAACGGAGGGACCCCTGGGGGGAGAACAACGCAGTAAAGGTGAACAGTCAGAGCTGAAATTTTTTTAAAAATTTTTATTTATTGGTTGCACTGGGTCTTAGTTGTAGCATGTGGGATCTTCCATCTTTGTTGCAGCATATGGGATCTGTTTCCCTGACCAGGAATTGAACCCAAGGCCCCTGCATTGGGAGCACAGACTCTTAGCCACTGGACCACCAGGAAGTCCTTCAGTCAGGGTTTTTGTCTGCACATATGCAAAAGAAACAGATTCTGTTCATATTATTAATAAATTTAAAAGATGAGTTTTGTGGGAATAGTATCAGAGGCTCAGAGAATGGACTGAAAGGTGTAGAAATATTCTTGGAGAAAGGGGAGAAACGGAGGGACCCCTGGGGGGTCTGGCGGGCACCATGAGGGTTGTGAATTGCTGATGCTAATGTGGCATGCCTGTAACCTTTGGTAGATACTCCCAGCTGCTGCTGTTTGCATCTTTTTGTTCAACAGGCTTCTCTAAAGTTGCCAAAGGCTGCACAGTAGGTTAGAAGTGCCTGGGAATGAACATCGAACAGCTATATCCCCACCCCTGCCACAACCGGCAGCAATCAGCCAACAACTAATGGAAACTGGTGTGTCAGTACCCCAGCTCCCCTGCCCTCAGGTGGGATGGCTCTGAGGGGCATATCCTATGCGGTCTCCTAGAGTTTCCTAGCCATTTGGGGCCATAGAGGAAAATCTGGTTATCTGTAGCACCAGTATGGGACACCCTCCCTTTTCTTTATCACATCCCTAAACCCCTACTGGTGTTTCCTGGGGTCACCTCCCAAATAAATGACTCATGTAGGAGACTTGGGGTCAGTATATGCTTCCAGGGGAACCTGAGCAAAGACAATTACATTCCATGGCAAAAGGAATTTAGAACCCACGTTGAAAGTGAAGGGCTGAGAAATGCTAATACTGGCATCTTGAAGTTTCCTTAGAATCTTCCATCACCTGGAGACAGTGGCCCCAGGACAGGAGCTGGTTGCAGCGGCTTTGCCCATCTCTGCGAGCACAGCTCTGTCCAGATTTCTTCTTTCTAACCAGCTAATAGCCTTCCCAAGTAGCGCTTCCCAGTGGTAAAGAATCTGCCTGCCAATGCAGGAGACATAAGAGATGCGAGCTTGATATCTGGGTCATTAAGATCCCCTGGAGGAGGGCATGACAACTCACTCCACTATCCGCAACAAAGATGGAAGATCCCACATGCTACAGCTAAGACCTAGTGCAACCAATAAATAAAATTAAAAAAAAAATTCAGCTCTGACTGTTCGCCTTTACTGCGTTGTTTTTCTCCATATCAATTAACAAAACTGTTGTAGTTTACAGACTTGCCTGGTGCTTTCCTCATTAAGACTCCATCCTGGAGAATCCCCATGGACAGAGGAGGCTGGTGGGCTACAGTCCATAGGGTAGCAAAGAGTCAGGCATGACTGAAGTAACTTAGCACACACACTCCCAGCTAATACTTTCATGTTGTGGGGAGAGGAGAAATCCTGGTGAGGCTCAGTACATTCCTTCTCCTGATCACTCTTGTGTTATTACAGGACATCTGTGAACTTTCATGCTGAAGAGAAAGTTCACAGGAAGTTCACCCTTAGCATATCTGTCTTAGATGAGCCTTCCTCCTTAGGGGCCGGCAAGAGGATTCAGAGCCAAGGTCACAGAGCTGGTGGACAGCTCTGGCCACGTGCTACCCCTGCCCCTGTCCTCAGACACTTCCAAATGACCCTGAACCATTCACTCAGAAGTCAAAACAATGAGACTTAGGTTGGCCAAGCATGGCTCCCATGCCTGCCCCAGATGGGAGGCTAGTGTTGGAACAGTCCTTATGTTAAGACTATTCTCAGTGGGGAATTTCCCCCTGAAAGGGAGAGCAAGATGATCATAGGAAGATGGCAGGTTAAATGAGAGGTAGCAAGAAGTATAGCCAGCGTCAGCTCCCCAAGGGAAGGAAGTGCTGTCGCCTTCATAACTTTTTTCTTAAAAAATAATTTTATTTATTAACTTTGGGCTGCACTGGGTCTTCCTTGTGGTGCGTGGGCTCTCTCTATTTGCGCTGAGGCGGGGCTACTTTCAGTTGCAGAGCCTGGGCTTCTCGTTGTGTTGGCTTCTCTTGTGAAGCTCGGGCTCTAGAGCGCGCTTGGGCACCAACATTTGTGGGGCACAGGCTTTGTTGCTCTGAGGCATGTGGATTCTTCCCAGACTAGGGACCGAACCCACATCCCCTTCATTGGCAGGTGGATTCTTCACCACTGAGCCACCAGGGAAGTCCCAACCCTCATAATTTCTTGGTTGCATTTGCAAGACATTTCCAGAGATAAAAAGATTCTACCATAGTAGATGCTGATGGTGCCCCTACTGCCTTGGAGGTCACTCGGAATCCGTTCCCTTTTATACCAACCACGGCCTTCAACTCTGTTTTGGTTCCCTAAGGCGGCCGTAACAATTGACCATGTATGCTCATCTGCTCAGTCATGTCTGATTCTTTTGTGACCCCATGGACTGTAGCCCACCAGGCTTCTCTGTCCTTGGGATTCTCCAGGCACGAATATTGGAGGGGGTTGCCATTTGCTTCTCCAGGGGATGTTTCTGACCTAGGGGTCAAAGCCGGGTCTCCTGCATTGCAGGCAGATTCTTTACGGTCTGAGCCACCGAACAGCCCAACAAGTGACCGCAGGGGCTTCAGAAACAGAAAGCTGTAAGCTCTGGAGGCCAGGGGTCCAAAATCAAGGTAGCGGTGGTGCTGGTTTCTTCTGGAGGCTCTGAGGGAGAATCCACATCCTGCCTCTCCCAGATTCTGGCAGTTTCCAGCAGTCCTTGGTATTTCTTGGCCTTTAGCTGCATCATTCCAATCTTTGTTTCCATTATCATGTGGTCTTCTTCTCTACATGTGTCTCTTTGGGTTACCTTCTCTCTCTCTTTTTTTAAAAATTATTTTAGGCTGTATCATGCAATATGACAAACCCAGACAGTGTGTCGAAAAACAGAGGCATTATTCTGCTGACAATGGTCGGTACAGTCAAAGCTATGGTCTTCCCAGTAGTCACATATGGTTGTGAGAGTTGGACTGTTAACAAGGTTGACTATCAAAGAATTAATGCCTTCAAACTGTGGTGCTGGAGAAGACTCCTAAAAGTCCCTTGGATTGCAAGATCAAACCAGTCAATCTTAAGGGAGATCCACCCTTAATGAAGACTGATGCTGAAGCTGAAGCTCCAGTATTTTGGTCCTCTGATGTGAAGAGCTATTCATTGGAAAAGACCCTGATGCTGGGAAAGATTGAGAGCAGAAAAAAAGGGCATCAGAGGATGAGGTGGCTGGATGGCATCACCAATGCAATGCACATGAACTTGGGCAAACTCTGGGAGACGGTGAAGGACAGGGAGGCCTGGCATACTGCATCCTCAGGGTCACAGAGTCGGGCGACTGACCAACATGCAGCATATGGGATCTTAATTTCTTACCAGGAATCGAACTCACACCCTTGCAGTGCAAGAGCCGAGTCTTAACTACTGGACCACCAGGGAAGTCCCGAGATGGAATCGGATTAGACTGCAGGGTAGCTCTGAGGGATCTGACTCGGTCACTGGGCTCATTTGCTTGTTCCAAAGGAGTTCTAGTCTCCCAGGATGTGGCCTGCCTTCCAGGACATCCAGTCCTTGCCCTGCTCGGTCACTGGTGGGGGCAGCCTGTGGGAAGCATGGCCTCAGCATCGATGTAGTGCTGGATTTCAGAATCCTGCTGGTGCTCTTCCTCCACAAAATGTGTGCTAGATATTTATAGTGGGATTCTTCACAATAGCTGTGAAGTGGAAGCAACTCAAGTGTCCCTCATTGGAGGAATGAGTGAACAACATGTAGCATATCTATGTGCTCAGGTGCTCAGTCATGTCCGACTCTTTGCACAGTGTAGCCTGCTAGCTCCTTTGTCCATGGGATGTCTCAGGCGAAGATTCTGGAGTGGGTTGCCATTTCCTTTTCCAGGGCATCTTTCTGACCCAGGAATCGAATCCAGTCTCTCACATCTCCTGCATTGGCAAGCAGATTCTTTATCACTAGCGTCACCTGAGAAGTCCAGTATTGTCCATACAATGAGATACCATTCAGCCTTAAGAAGAAATGAAGTCTTGAAAGGTGCTACAGCATGGAGGAATCTTGAGGACATTAAAACTCAGGTGAGCCAGTCACAAAAGGATAAGTACTATATCATTCCACTTACTTGAGGTCCCTAGAGAAGTCAAATTCATAGAGATATAAAATAGAATGCTGGATGCCAGAGGCTTAGCAGTCAGTGCTGAATGGGTATAGAGTTTCAGTTTTACAAGATGAAAAGTGTTCTGGAGATGGATGGTGGTTATACCAAATCTGAATGTATTTAATGCACTGAAAATGTTAGTCTCTAAATTGTGTTTGACTCTTTGTGACTCCATGGACTGTAGCCCACCAAACTCCTTTGTCCATGGAACTCACCAGGCCAGAATACTGTAGTGGGCAGCCTTTCCCTCCTTTGGGGGATCTTCCTGACCTGGGGGTGGAACCCAGGTCTCCTGCATTGCAGGCAGATTCTTTCCTGTCTGAGCTACCGGGGCAGCCCACTGAGATGCACACGTGAAAATGGTTAAGATGGTAAATCTTATGTTATGAATTTTGAATCACAACTGAAAAAAGAAGGGCTTTTTTTCTGCTCCTGTAAGTTAACCACACCAGGCCCATTTTGGCTTTCTATTCATCATTCAAGTGATGGGTCACAAAAGCTTAGTGTTGCTTATGTGGCTAGATTCTTCCCCTTGAAGCTTGAGGGTTTCCCCTCTCCCTCGACACTCTGGTGAACACTGACCCCATTTCCAGCTACCAGGACTGGTGTCTCTTTGATCAGAAGCTTTCTCTTGCAAACAGAGTCTCTCTAGTCTTCACAGTGGCAGCCACAAGTGCTTAGAAATCAAAGTCCCCACGGAGAGCAGCCTTCTACAAATGACTGACAGGAGCTGGTGGGTCAATACGCCAGCTCTTTCACCCTTGGATTCTACCCTTGCTGCCAGACTTCCAGAGGGATTAAGCTCTAGTAACTCACAGCAGTAACTCTCTCACCAATACATCATTTACTGTCTATCTTGTCTTCCATCTCTATAATCTACTGATACTTTCTGGAACTACTTTCTAAATAGTGGATTTATTCTCAGATCTTTGTCTCAGCTTCTGGGGCAATTAAAATTAAGATGCTGAACAAGTAGACTGAATATTTGAAGTCTCTCCAACTTGCACTTGTGTGTGCGTATAGAAAGCACATTTAATTTTATTTTTTAGCATTTTTAAATTAATTAATTAATTTGGATGCCTCAGTATTAGTTGTGGCACGAGGGATATTCGTTGTATCTTGCGGGATCTTTGGCTGTGGTGTGAGGACTCCCTTGTTGTGGCCTGCGAGCTCACAGTTGTGAGTGTGGTGGCTTAGTTGCTCTGCAACATGTAGGATCTTCCCTGACCAGGGATCGAACCTTTGATCCCTGGCCTGCAAGGCAGATTCTTAACCCCTGAACCAACAAGGAAGTCCCAAAAGCACAATTTCGAAAAACAAAACTTTACAAGGAGTTGGCATTGCCCCCGAGACAGTGTCTTGACATCTCCTACGGCACATGGACTAGGACTCCAGAGAGCCATGCCTCCTTGAGAGAGCTGAATTGCTTTGTGATTTGACGCAGGGGAAGAAAACCAAAGAATTGTGTTTGCCATCAGCCCAGGACTGCTATCATTCTTTTAATGTTTTTGAAGCAGGTTATGGAGGAGCGAACAGCTTCCCATCTCTCTTCTGCGTGCAACTGGATGGAACCACAGACATTTCTGAGCACAAAGAGCAAGTGCACAGATATTATGTGTTCATGGACCCCATCCAAGGAGAATTTCCATTTTCTGACCTCACTTTGGAATTGACAAGGCCTTCGATATCTGTGAAAGGCTGAACAATTTTCTTAATAAACGTAAACTTCGACTGGAAGAAATCTCTCAGTCTTCTAGCTCAGGAGCATCTGTGATGCTTGACAGCACACCTGGCTTGGCTGCTTTGGAGATTATGGAGTGGCTCATGCCCTCCTGATTCACAGCCTCTCTGTAGGCACTGCCAACCCGCTGATAAGCATATCATTGCTCCTGTGCCAACCACTGACGTCCACAGAGCCCAGGACTTGAGTCACCGCCTTTTCTAGGCGCTGGTCAAGAAATAGAAGCAGAAAATGGATTCTTTTTTTTTTTTTCTATTGCACTGAAGTTGGCTGGATTTCAAGGCAAATGCTTTTAAGACAGATACTTGATTAGGCTCTGGGTGAAGTTTCTGTTTTTGTTTTTGTGTTTTTTTTTTCCTCACTGTCAGAGCAATGATCTCACTGACAGGGAAATCAACCAGGGCTCAGCAATAGTTTAGAATCATCTGAACAAGGGGGAAATCAAAGCCCTGTGTTTACCATTATGGATTTTGTGAAAAACCCAGGAAGTCTTTTGATCAAACTGCGAGGCTGTGAGAGGAGATTGGAGGCTAACTCTATGGAAATTTCCAAGTCTAGCAGAAGACTTCTTCAGCCTGGTGAGCAGGGTCAGAAATCTGCAGATATACAATTATAATTTAATTCCTCCATTAGAACAGATGCATGTCATCTCTTTTTGATACAGCGGTGGAGTATCTTGAAGTGTTTTTGCCAACCAGACCTAGACTCCAGCTCTGTGTACACATAACCCAGCTTCTCCAAGCTTACCTGCTATTTGCTCACACCTGTGGCCTTCAGAGGGTTGCTTGTTAGCTCTGGAGCCACCCTGCTCATACTGGAGGACCATAAGTGCCTGGGAGTTTATCTCACTTTCCCATCCTGGTGTCCAGCTACTGATGGTTGAGGAGTCTGTTGTGGGACCAAAAGTTTGTACCCCCTCCACCACAGAATTTATATATTGAAGCCCTAACCCCCCATATGAATACATTTGGAGATGGGGACCTCATGAGGAAATTAAGCTTAAATGTAGTATTAACGGTGGGCCCTGATCAGATAGGATTTGTGTCATTATAGGACGAGGAGGAGGGCCTTCCTTGGTGGTCAGTGGCCAAGACTCCATGCTCCCCCTGCAGGGGGCCCAGGTTCGATCCCTCGTCAGGGAACTAGATCCCACACACTCCAACTAAAAATACCAAATGCCCCAACTAAGACCCAGTGCAACCAAAAAAGTAAATACTTTTTTAAAAGAAGAGGAGGTGATATCAGATAGCTTGCTCTTCACACATGCACTGAGGAAAGGCCACATGAGTACACAGTGAGGTGGCTATCTGCAACTATTATTTGACATCCACTGAAGGTGAAAGAGGAGAGCGAAAAAGCTGGCTAAAAACTCAACATTCGAAAAATGAAGATCACAGCATCTGGTTCCATCACTTCATGGCAAATAGATAGGGGAAAATGGAAACAGTGACACTCTTTATATTCTTGGGCTCCAAAATCACTGCAGACAGTGACTGCAGTCTTGAAACTAAAAGACACTTGTTCCTTTGAAGAAAAGCTGTGACAAACCTAGACAGCATCTTAAAAAGCAGAGGCATCACTTTGCTGACAAAGGTCCATATAGTTAAAGCTGTGGTTTTTTTTCAGTAGTCAAGTACAGAAGTTAGGGTTGACCATAAAGGAGGGCTGAGGGCTGAAGAATTGATGCTTTCAAATTGTGGCTTTGGAGAAGACTCTTGTGAGTCCCTTGGCCAGCAAGGACATCAAACCAGTCAATCCTAAAGGAAATCAACCCTAAATATTCATTGGAAGGACTGATGCTGACGCTAAAGCTCTAATACTTTGGCCACCTGATACAAAGAGCCAGCTCATAGGAAAAGACTCTAATGCTGGAAAAGATCTAGGGCTGGAGGAGAAGGGAGTGACAGAGAAGGAGATGGTTGGATGGCATAACCGACTCCGTGGACATGAATTTGAGCAAACTCAGGGACACAGTGCAGGACAGGGAAGCCTGGTGTGCTGCAGTCCATGGGGTCACAAAGAGCTGGACCCAGATGAGCAACTGCACAACTCCTGGCACCTTGATCTTGGACTTCCCGCCTCCAAAATTGTGAGAAGTAAATTTCTTTTGTTTAAGTCATTCAGTCTGTGGTACTAAAGGGTTGAAAAAATAGGCTCCTAGACTTCTCTGGTGGTCCAGTGGTTAAGAATCCACCTGCCAATGCAGGGGACACAGGCTCAGTGCTTGGTCCAGGAGTATTCCATATGCTGAGGAATAACTAAGCCCATGTGCCACAGCTACTGAGCCGAGCTTTAGCATCTGTAAGCTGCAGCTACTGAAGCCTGAGCACCGGAGAGCCTCTGCTGTACAAGAGAAGCCACTGCAATGAGAGGCCCGGGCACTGTGCACCTGGAGAGGAGCCCCCACTCGCTGCAACTAGAGAAAACCCTTGCACAACGGTGAAGACCCAGCACAGCCAAAGAATAAACAAAAATCAAAATCAAAAACAAACAAAAACCCAGGCTCCTTTGCCTGGGGGGATAACTTGTGTCCTAGAACTCCCAGCTTGATAAGTCTGTTTGGGACTTCACCTGCCATCACACTGTGTGTGGCGTCTTCCTTTCACTGTCCTACTTCTCATACTCCCTTAATGGTTATCCTGGGAGTGATTTGTAATAAGTCACTTGCACCTGGATATTTATTTATTAATTGTGTTATTTGGCTGCATCAGGCTTAGTTACAGACATAGGATCTAGTTCCCTGACCAGGTATTGAACCCAGGCCCCCTGTATTGGGAGTGCAGAGTCTTAACTGCCGGAGAAGTCCCAACCTGAATCTTTTTTCAGGTTTTGCTTCTGAGAAAATCTGACCTAAGAAATCAGTGATGCAGAACTTTGCCAAAGGGAGGCCCAATTCTGAGTTGATGACACGGAAACTGCTGGGACAAACTTGCAAAGCTTTGGAAGTTTCTATTAATGAGAATTCTGATTCTCCTTGGGTATTAGTTAGATTAAGCAGTGCAGCTGCTACAACAGGCAAGCCCTGAAGTCTCAGTGGCTTAACACAGTAGATGTTTATTTCTCACTTTTGTGCTGTTGAAGTACATTAAGCAACTCTCTTCCATCTTGTAGCTGCACCAAATGGCTTCCAATAGAACATATGGCTTCCAAGGCTGTCAGACGAGAAAGATCCGTTCTAACTGCTTCAGTCTGAAAATGACATGCGTCATTTCTGCTCACAGTCCATTGGCCAAAACTAGTCACATGACCCTAGTCAAACTGCAAGGGATGTTGGGAAATGTAGAAAAGCAAACTGGGGAACCACAGTTTGCTCTTACAGTGGAGTTGCACCTTATACAGATTTTAGATTCTGAAGGGCTCCTCAGGTGGCCCTGGTAGTAAAAAAATCTGCCTGCCAGTGCAAGAGACTGAGAAGCACGGTTTTGATCCCTTGGTCAGGAATATCTCCTGGAGTGGGAATGGCCATGCCAGTATTCTTGCCTGTAAAATTCCCTGGACAGAGGCGCCTACAGTTGGCTACAGTCCATAAGATCAAAAAGTGTTGGACATGACTGAGTGACTGAGCACAGCACAGGTTCTGAAGGCAGTGAAAAAATTAAACATCGCCTATGACCCAAATTGCCTTTGAAGATCTTTTAGGAAGGTTGCATCAACATGAGTTGCAGATTCTTACTTTCATTACAGAGAAATAATAACAGAAAATGTCTCCCTCACGTTGCAGGCAAAAGTCAATAAATGCTTCTGAAGCTTTTGAAATTTTGCTAATAAAACAAAATTAAAATTTTTGTAAATTTCAATGAAAAAGTGTATTTTTTGGTTTGAATAAGAAGCTGAATTAGACCCCAAAGACACTACACATCAAAGAAAACACTGACAAATTAGATTTCATTAAGATTAAGCAATTCTCTTCATCGAAAGATCCCCTTAAGAGAGTGAAACATGAGGAATTCCCTGGTGGGAATTGGCTGGCACTCTGGGCTGTCACTGCAAGGACCTGGGTTTGATTCCTGGTCTTTGAGCTTCCCTGATGACTCAGAGGGTAAAGAATCCTCTTGCAATGCAGGAGGTACAGGAGATGTGGGTTTGATTCATGGGTTGGAAAGATCCCCTGGAGGAGGAAATGGCAACCCACTCCAGTATTCTTGCCTGGGAAATCCCGGGGACAGAGAAACGACTCCAGAGCCTGCGGGCTTCCGTGGTTGTGGCGCCTGAGCTCCAGGGCGTGCACGCCTAGCTGTTCCGCAGCAAGTGGGACCTTAGTTCTCTGACAGGGGATCGAACCTGTCTCCCCTGAAACGCGAGGCAGATTCCTAATCACTGGACCACCAGGGAGTCCCCACTCCAATTTTATTTATTTTTATGCTTTAAAAAATATATTTTAAAGAATATATTTGATTTACAATGTTGTGTTAGTTTCAGGTGAAAAGCAAAATAGTTCAGTTATGCATATAATATACATATGTATATATATATAGGTATGTCTCCATTCTTTTTTTGGATTCTTTTCTCATTAAGTTCATCACAGAATATTGAGCAGAGTTCCCAGTGCTATACAGTAGTAGGATCTTGTTGATTATCCGTTGTTCCATTCCAACTTTTAATTTGAGAGCAATGAGTACTGAAAATTCTGACTCAAAAGAGCTGCAATAAAGAACATATGTCCTGATTATCACTGTATGCCAGGTACTGTGATAAGCACTTTACTTGTTATTAATTCATTTATCACTCACGACAAACCTGCAAGGTAGGTGCTATTAACAATCTGCATTTTATGGATAAAGATAGTGAGGTTCTGTGTGAAAAAGTAATTTTTTAGTGTTTATATAGTCCCTGTACTGCTCAGTTTGGAAATAACTTCAAAACATTTTAGAAAGCATTCATTAATACTTGCCTGTAAACACAGACACAGAAAATAAATTTATGGTTACCAAAGGAGAAAGTGTGGAGGGAGGAAAAATTAGGAGTTTGGGATTAACAGATACACATTACTTTATATAAAATAGATATCCAACAGGTCCTACTATATTAGCACAGGGAACTATATTTAATATCTTGTAATAACCTATAATGAGAGATAAGTTTAAAAAGAATATATATGTGTATAACTGAATCACTTTGCTGACATTGGAAAGTAGCACAATGTTGTAAATCAACTATCCTTTAATAAAAAAATATTTGCCTGTAAAAGTACATGAGAAAGGCTTATGGCTTTATACTGTTGTTTTTTTAATACCATGAAGGAATTAGTTTCCATTGCATTAAAATAAAGAATGTTTAAGTGAAAAGATGTAGCTTTTGAAAGGAAGGAACCATAGCTCTCAGATTTCCAAAGGGACTGTGACTCCAAAAATTATAAACCACTGAATTACAGGCAGTAGGCTGCAACAATGAATTAGTTCCTAGATAAATTTGCAAAGTGAACTCTGGGCTACTGTTGATGAGTATAGTTGATGAGCATAGTTTTTTAGTTTCTCTTCTGGTGCATTTAAAAATGAGGTTTTGTTTCTTTTGCTGGTATCAGCTGTGGGTGCAGAAGATGAATAATACTCTTGCAATTGAAAGGTAGGTGGTTGTGGATAATGACTCAGTTGCCATGTAGCTCCTGGATGCTGAAGCCATACTTTTTGTATCAATCAGCTATTAGTACCATGATGCAATATAACAAACTGCCCCAAACTTAGTGGCTTATTCCAAGTAAGTGTTCATTATTATTTTTAAAGAATGTCTTTTATTGGAGTATAGTTGACGGACAGTGTTGCATTAATTTCTACTGTTTAGTGGGCTTCCCTGGTGTCTCAGATGGTAAAGAATCTGCCTGGCAATGCAGGAGATCCAGGTTCGATCCCTGAGTCAGGAAGATCCCTGGAGAAGGGAATGGCTACTCACTCCAGTATTCTTGCCTAGAGAATCCCATGAACAGAGGAGCCTGTTGGACTACATTCAATGGGGTCACATAGAATTGGACACGACTGAGTGACTAAGAAACACACACTGCTATATAGCACAGTGGTTCAGATATACATAAATATACATATTTTTTCATATTCTTTTCCATTGTAATCTATCATAGGATATTGAATATAGTTCCCAGTGCTAAATAGTAGGACTTCATTGTTTATCCATTCTACATATAAATTTGCATCTGCTAAGCCCAAACTCCCAATCTATTCCTCCACCACTGTATCCGTAAGTCTGTTTCAGTTTTGTATATAACTTCATTTGTGTCAAATTTTATATTCTGCATATAAATGATATCATATGATATCTTTCTCCTGATTTCACTTAGTATGACAATCTCTAAGTTCATACATGTTCTGCAAATGGCATTATCTCTTTGAAACAAACCTTTATTCTTATGCTTGTGGGTCTACATGTAAAGATTGGTTCAGAATTGATCTGTTCAAGGCGTGGCTGGCTGACCTTGCTTCAAGTTGTGGATTGGTTGGGCTCAAATGGGGAGGGTTGGCTTTACTCTGACCCACATTTGTCACATCTGTGGTTCACAATGCTATCTCAAAATGTGTGTTGTGGGTGAGGGGCCTGGTGCAACTCTCAGTTTTGAGGTGCTTCTTTTCTCTAATTAGTAGCTTGTGGTTAATCACTCAGTCATGTCCAGCTCTTTGTGATGCCATGAACAATAGCCCACCGGACTCCTCTGTCCATGGGATTCTCTAGGCAAGAATACTGGAGTGGGTTGTCATTTCCTTCTCCACTTAGCAGCTTGCTTATAGGTAAATAACTCCTTGCTAAAAACTAGCAAGGGGCACTCTTTCTGTCTCCTTCTGATGTCTATGTCAGAAGCTTTCACTCTTTTATACTTTAATAAAACTTTATATACTTTAAAATTTTATACTTTAATAAGACTTTGCTACACACACACACACACACACACACACACACACACATACACACACACAATCTGTGGCCCAGGAGAAAAGGGAAGCAACTTCTGGTGCATGCTATTCTCCTAACAAAATAACAAGAGCTACACTAAATCATGCAGACACAGTTAAATCCTTTGTTCATATCTGCTAACGATCCATTGGCCAAAGCGGGTCATATGGTCAAGCCCAATATCAACGTAGTAGGGAAATACATTCTACCTATGAGGCAGGACATGGCACTTTTACATGCAAAGGGTCTAGATGTGTTGCAGTTTTAGAAATTCACCCGCCCCCCTACCCAAAGCTGTCATGGTTAGATTATGGGAGGGAGGGAGGGTGGTCCTTATCTGATGGGCAGCAGATCTGAGAGACAAAGTGAGTTCTGATGGCAACTTGGAGAGTGCTGGACCTAGTCATGCTGGGAGCCTGATGCATCTTTGAACTTCCCAGAGTCACCAATAAATAACCATCCGTGCCACTTCCCCTCTTCCCTATTTTTCTGGCCATGCCATGCGACTTGTGGGATCTTAGTTCCCTGAGCAGGGACTGAACTCAGATTCTCAGCGGTGAGAGCCTGTGCCCTAACTGCTAGACTGCCAGAAAATTCTGCAATCCCCCCCACCCCTTTATTAAAGGGTGATCAAGAAGCACAGTTTATTTAAAACGAAAGAAAACCCAATAATCTATATCTTAAAATCCCAAAAGAATATCTCACGATTTATTTGGTAAAGAAGAAGCTAGAACTCACGTACATGAAGACTAGCTGTTATCATCCAGATTAGAAGGTGAGTCACACATGGAGGTAGGGAATTCTTTCAGGTTTTATGGAATCCTTTGATTCAGATGCTCTGGGGAAAACAATCAGGAACGTGGACTGCTATCTGACCAGGGGCCAAAAACAGAAGCAGAAAAGAAAAAGGTGTTTTCCTTCCAGACTGGAGGCTCTTGGTTAGCGAGCAAATAGTGGGTGAAGTGGTAGCCACTGACAGTGGAATGTTGTATTCCAGTAAAGCTCCCTCTGGCTCCCCTCTGGCCACCAGCCCTCATGGCCTCGAGTGACTCCTGATTCTGACCTTGTTCTGCAGACGCTCCGATGCACTTGTCCTTCCCCTTGGTCGCAGATGTGTGTTTGCATACAACCTGCGGCTGCTTCTATGCCCCAGCACGTAGTTCCCCTAGAACAAGGGCCTGTCCTTGGTCTGTACAGCACCAGGCTGTGGGGGTGGCCGTCCCCCGCAGCACGTGCTCAGCACTGCAGTGCATCGTCCTGTCTGAGTCCTGCCGTCCTTTGCTGGCAGTTTTCCCATCGGCGTCGTGAGCAGCTAGAGAGGGAGCCTGGTGATAGGTCAGGCGTGAGCTCCACGAAGGCAGCTTCCTCCGGAGTCTGCGGTGTCCTGGGGCCGCTTCTTGGCAGTGGTTCCTGACCTCACCCCTCACCCTTGACCCTGGCTGAGGTGGCGTAGGTCCACCGCGCTTGGGGTGAACCCCAGAGACAGGAAACACCTCTTTCCTGCATGAGGGACCTGTGGGGCTGTGAGAAATCCTGGACCCTGAATTCCCATTTTGATTAAATGACTTTTTAAAAAGTTTTTGATATGGACCATTTAAAAAATCTTTATGGAATTGGTTACAATACTGACTCTTGTGTTTTGTTTTGGTTTTTTTTTTGGGTGTGAGGCATGTGGGGTTTTTAGTTCCCCAATGAAGGATTGAACCTGCACCCTCTGCGTAGAAAGGTGACGTCTTAACCACTGGACCACCAGGGAAGGCCCTGATTAAACAGTTTTGAATCAGGATCTTGTCATCTGCAACCACGTGATTCCCAGTAGGTAGGTACTCTCTTTACAATCAGTTAGAGTGCTCATTTCTTCTTACCAACTACAGCGTGCGTGCTGAGTGGCTTCAGTAAAGCCCGCCTAGACAATAACAGCACAGGGTGTTAACATTTCTTTATCATTTTTTCCAGTTTTCCAGTGAAGAATGGGATACCTTGTTTAAACTTCATTTATTTACCAGTCCTATTGAATGTCTCCACACACGGAGTGGCCGTTTATATTTCTCTTTTGTGAACTGAATTTCGCTTACTTTGGCAATGTGCTGATTTTTCAAGCTAGAGTTGGGTTTGCATAGGGAGACAGTTCCCAAGTGTTTGGGGGGTGTTGAAATGGTTTTTGCTGTTGATTATAACATCCCTCCAGGCTGAGGGTGTTTCTACCTTCATGTAGTCGATGTTTCCTGAGGAAATGAGCACATAACGACTTGTGCCACCTTTCCCGACAGCCTCGATGAATGTTATTTTGGGTTAGAGAGCTAGAGTAAGAAAAGACAGAAGGTAAGACAGCTGTCACAAGATCTCCAGAAAGTGGCATCATATTTCACAATTGCACAGCACCTTGAAAGAAGGCCTGGCAACCCACTTCAGTATGCTTGCCTGGAGAACACCACGGACAGAGGAGCCTGGCAGGCTATGGTCCATGGGGTCGCAAAGAGTCGGACGTGACCCAAGTGACTTAGCACGCACGTGTGCTCTGTGAGGCATGACAACTTTCTACGAGAAATCTGATGCTCGAAAGAAAATTTGCCTATTAAAACAACCTGAATTGATGAATCCAACTAATTTCCAGGAGTGGAGAACAGCACAGAAAGGGAGACATATATATATATTTAGGATGCTCTTCATTATCATTTGGAGATCTGAGACTAGAATTCTGGGACCTGGAAGTTTAGCTCCTAAATCCTAGGAGAGGCAGAGGAGTGGAGCGATTGAAATCCTTGCTTCCCAAATTGTGATTCATGGTTTAGCAGCATCAGTACCACCTGGGAACTTTCTAGAAACTTGAAAACTCCACCTCTGCCCCAGACTTACGAAATCAGAACCTTCTGCCTGGGCTTTTGGAGCATGATAATCCTGGCTTCCAATTCTGTTTGCACATTTATTGGTTTCAGGATTTGGGGCAAATTATATATTTAGTTATTATTATTAAAAAACATTAATTTTGGCTGGCCTGGGTCTTTGATGCAGCTCAAGGGCTTTCTCTAGTTGCGGTGAGTGGGCTTCTTCTTGCAGTGGCTCCTCTTGTTTTGGAGCATGGTCTCTAGAGCGTGGGCTCAGGGGTTGTGGCACATGGCCTTAGTTGCCCTGTGGGATGCTGAATCTCAGTTCCCAGACCATGCACTGAACACATGTCCTCTGCACTGGCAGGCAAATTCCTCTTGGTTTTTTCTTTTGTTTTCTAAATCCTTAATTCTCACATTATTATTATTATTATTCCCATTTTACAGGTAAATAAACCAAAGCACACAGAGAATCAAATAGCTAGCCCAAAGCCACGTAGCCAGTAACCAAAAAAACTGGGATGTGAATCTGTGTTTGCTTGATGATAACAAAGCCTGTTCCTTTCACAGCAAACTGTAAGGTCCATGGGCAGGCAGATTCTTAACCACTGGACCAGTGGAAGTCCCGAGTCTCGTTTTCTTTATTTGCAAAATGGGACTGATAAAAGTAGCCAACTCACTGAATGGTTGTGAGGGTTAAATGAACTAGCCTATTGGATTCGGGTAAAGGTTAAGATGCTATAACAAAAAGGATCCCCCAGTACAGTAGCTTAAGAGAACACAGACCAGTGTCTGTCTTTCCTATGAGAGTCTTTCATAAGCCGTCTTGTCAGGGCAGAGCTGTTCCACACACCATCATTTCCAGGATTCTGCTTCTTCCCCTTCTTGTTGCTCTGCCATTCCTTACGGCATTGTCTTCATCGGATAGATTCAGACTGGATTATAGGCACATCTACATTCCAATTCTTGGACAAACCACTCATCACTTTGGCTCACATTTCACTGGCAAGATCTTACTCATATGGCCACACCCAGCTCCAGGGGAGGCAGAGAAATGTAATCTTCAATCTGAGCACCCCTGAGACCTCTCTAGACACCTCCACAACACCTGCATCAGATCTTCCCACAGAGTCTGGCTTGATGAATTTCAGCCTCTGATGTTGCAGTATTATTATTTTTTTTTGTACTGTGATGTTTCTCAGCTGAGAAGCACTTTTGACCTTTGATCCTGCCACACGACTTGTGGTAACATCACAGGTTGTGATATATTACTGCCTGTGCTATTTGGAGGAGGCAGTTATCCAGTTGTTTCTAATTACCTGGTCAGGAGGGAGATGAATAGTCCTGCAGTCACCAGGCGATTTAGCAGCCCTGGTGGATTTAGAATACTTCACCATGTGTGGGTGGCTGATTAACTATATTTGCCAAGTACCTAACAGCTGCTATTAGCATTTAATGATCTTAATTCCCCAAGTGGCTTGGTGGCAGAAAAGCTGTTCTCTGGATTTTTCCCTGCCAAGGTTCCCAGGGGACAAATATTTGCTCTCAGCGTCTGTTAGGGACCAGGAAGGAGTGTTCTCCGGATCCTGAAAATTTCTGTCCAAGTAAATTTGTAACAGAGCCCCCATTTGGTGGAAAAATTAAACCCTGGGATTGAGACTGCTCTGACTTCATCCCAGGGGCAAATGGATTATGTTCTCTCAAAGCATTTGCCTCTAGAGATGAACCAGGGAAAATTTTTTCCCCTCTATATTCAATAAGAGTTTGGCTTCTTAGTACTAAACTGCAAATCGTTGCTTTGCTAGCTTTCTTGTTCACAGTCTTGGGAATGTCCTTACTAGTCCCCCAAATAATTACTTTGCAGATAAATACAAAGTAATGTTCGGAAATGGGTTTTCTTAAGATTTTCAACTAGAGTTTTAAAACTTTAGCTATACTACTTACTGGCTGTGGGGTCACTGATCCCATCACTTAGTCTTTCTAGACCTTTATTTTTGTTTATAAAATGAGATTAACAATAGTAACTACTTCATAGAGTTGAAGATTAAATGAATTAATACAAATCAAATATTGGGTTGGTCAAAAAGTTAGTTTGGATTTTCCCATAACATCTTATGGAAACTCAAAAGAAATTTTTGGCAACCCAATACTCAGAATGTTGCCTGGTATAGCATATGTAATATTAGCTATATTATTACTGTTAGTAAAAACAATTGTTAAATAAATCCCAGCATGCTCGTATCCCCTTCCTTCCATGGCAGGCACTGTCTTTGGTGTCTCCAGTTTCAACAAGATAAGCTTAGCCATGTATTTCTCTTTATTTATTCTGTTTGGGATATGTTAGCCATCTAGTCAAGGCTGTGTTTTTTCCTGTGGTCATGTATGGCTGTGAGAGTTGGACTGTGAAGAAGGCTGAGCGCTGAAGAATTGATGCTTTTGAACTGTAGTGTTGGAGAAGACTCTTGAGAGTCCCTTGGACTGCAAGGAGATCCAACCAGTCCATTCTGAAGGAGATCAGCCCTGGGATTTCTTTGGAAGGAATGATGCTAAAGCTGAAACACCAATACTTTGGCCAGCTCATGCAAAGAGTTGGCTCATTGGAAAAGACTTTGATGCTGGGAGGGATTAGGGGTAGGAGGAAAGGGGGAGACAGAGGATGAGATGGCTAGATGTCATCACTGACTCAATGGACGTGAGTCTGAGTGAACTCCGGGAGTTGGTGATGGACAGGGAGGCCTGGCGTGCTGCGATTCATGAGGTCTCAGAGTCGGACA
>SJYC01067649.1:0-17682 GCA_006408675.1 Madoqua kirkii
GTTCTATCCCTGGTCAGTAACTAGGATCCCACATGCCTCTTGGCCAAAACACCAAAGCATAAAACAGAAGAAATACTGGAATAAATTTAATAAAAGCTTTAAAAATGGTCTATGTAGAAAATAAATTTTAAAGCCCCATATTATATAATATGTAATAAGTAGAATGTGATATATAACTATATAGTAATATCATTATTAGTGTTGCTAACTGATAAATCAATTTCATAATATAAACATAATAAATAATTATGCACATATTTGTCATTCACTTAAATATACAATGGATATTGCACATTGTATATTAAAAAGTAACAATTTAAATCACATTCTGCGTCTTTACTTTTATGTTTTTTAAATATTATTTACATAAAACAAGATTAACTAAAACTAATTAGCATAGGACTAAATAGGGACTTCCCTGGTCTTCCATTGGTTATTACTCCACACTCCAGAAGAAGGGAGCACATAAAATACCAACATTTTATTTTCTTTTACTTTATTTTCCCCCTTGGTGGGGGAACTAAGATCCCACATGCTGTGTGGTGTGACCAATATATATGCATATATATGTATGTATATGACTAATTAAGAAAATGCTATGTACGAAAACATAACGATATTTTATAATATCTCTGTTCTCTGATCAACCATTTATTGTAACTACTTCTTAACACTTTATTGGAGAAGTAAATTTTATAGGCTATGCCATTAAATATTCTTAAAATCCCTAAGTGTTAGACTTTCAAAGGGAAAAGATAAATGCAACGGGGTTCATTAAACAGACACTGTGCTCAGTCGCTCAGTCGTATCTGATTCTTTGTGACCTTGTGGACTATAACATGCCTTGCTCTTTGTCCATGGAGTTTTCCAGGTAAGAATACTGAAGTGGGTTGCCATTCCCTATTCCAGGGGGTCTTTCAGGCCCCAGGACTGAACCGGCATCTCTTACGTCGCCTGCATTGGTAGACAGATTCTTTACCACTGGGCCACCTGGGAAGCCCATGAAGACATTATTTATATTTAATTTTAAAATAGTAATGACATGTTTCCTTCTGACCTGAGGAATGATAGGATATTTTTATTCTTCTTCCTTGTCCAATAAAAGTTCTCTGATCTGCCGGAGCCTACAGGACACCTTCTTTTTCTTTATGTAGTGGTAAAACTGAAAACAGTCACATATAATGTACCCTTCAACAAGCAGCTGTGTTCTTATCAAATCTACACACCATTGATTCCTAGTGTTAGTTCAAGGTGATGTTATCAAGCTAAACGCACTGCTGCCAGTATGGTCTGTGCATGGAACTTACGCTTTCACTGCTAAAACAGCATGTTCTCTGATCTGCCGGAGCCTACAGGACACCTTCTTTTTCTTTATGTAGTGGTAAAACTGAAAACAGTCACATATAATGTACCCTTCAACAAGCAGCTGTGTTCTTATCAAATCTACACACCATTGATTCCTAGTGTTAGTTCAAGGTGATGTTATCAAGCTAAACGCACTGCTGCCAGTATGGTCTGTGCATGGAACTTACGCTTTCACTTGCTAAAACAGCATGATTTCTGACCTTGAGGAATTAGTTTTAAGCTTTCCCAAAACGTTCAGCATTTCCCATCTACTGTAGGCTTGTTTTGAAAGACCAGCTGTTTAGTCCATCAGGTTCTCTGCATCAATCAATCTCACATATTGGCTATTCTTGTCTAAAACACCCAACATTGTTAAACATGTGAAGCTCGACAGAAGTTATCATAAGTCAAACCATTTCTCACAGTAGTTTTAAAGCACGGAGGTAACTGAACTTGTGAAACTGAAGTTGAATTCCAAATAAGTTATAGTCCTAATAAAGACATCCCTTAATTGCTAAGTGATGTCTGACTCTGTGACCCCATGGACTGCAGCTCGCCAGGCTCCCTTGTTCTTTACTATCTCCTGGAGTTTGCTCAGATTCGTGTCCCTTGAGTCAGTGATGCCATCCAACCATCTCATCCCCTGTTGTCCTCTTCTCCTCCTGGCCTCAATCTTTCCTAGCATCAGGGTCTTTTTCAGTGAGTCGACTCTTCTCATTAGGTGTCCAAATACACAGAGAAAGCCTTATTTCTCTAGGTGATCCTCAGGCGATCCTGAGGATTTGATCCCTGATCAGGGAATTAGGATCCCACATGGCACAGCATGGCCAAAAAGAAAAAAAGGTTAAAAGAAAATAAAAAGATATATGCACCCAAATGTTCACTGTAGCACTATTCACAATAGCCAAGACTTGGAAACAGCCTAGAGGTTCATTAACAGATGAATGGGAAAGATCTGGTGTATATGCAAAAGGAAAAATCCCTCCCCTACAGAAAAGAATGAAACAATGACATTTTCAGTAACGTGAATGGACCTAGAGAAAGACAAATACAATATGATATCACTTATATCTGGAATCTAAAATATGACAGGAACTTAGCTACAGACCCACATTCTTAGAAAATGAGACTTGTGGTTGCCAAGAGGGGGCTTCCCTTGTGGCTCAGCTGGTAAAGAATCCACTTGAAATGCAGGAGACCTGGGTTTGATCCCTGGGTTGGGAAGATCCCCCGAAGAAGGGAAAGGCTACCTGCTCCAGTATTTTGGCCTGGAGAATTCCATGGGCTGTATGTACAAAGAGTCAGACACAACTGAGTGAAGGAGGGAAGGATTAATAGTTTGGGATTAGTAGATGCAAGCTAGTGTATATAATAAGATGAATAAACAAGGTCCTACTGTATAGCACAGGGAACTATATTCAGTATCCTGTAATAAATCATAATGGAAAAAATATGAAAAATAATGTAGATATACATATAACTGAATCACTTTGCTGTACAGCAGAAATTAACACTACATTGTAAATCAACTATACTTTAATAAAATAAAAATTTTTTAAAAGCCATTACGATACGGACACTCTGGCCTTCTTTGGTCCCATTAAGAGCAAGAAACAAATCTCTCATGTGAAAGGTACCCTCTGTGCACTAGGAGATGGAAAGACATACCCTTGTCACCAGAGACAAGCTGGAATTCAGGGTCGAGAAGATGGTTAAAAAAAAAAAAGTTACTTTTTTCACTGGTTTATTACCCCAAGACCAGATTTCTTTGTCTTGTCCATTACTCACGAGTTTATTATTCTTTGTCCAAAACGTGTAAGAGCTACCTCCTTGGGTCACTCCTTTGCAGTCTCCTATTTAAATTGAATCCCTTATGTATGAAATCAGATTTGTTTTTCTCCTGTTGCTCTGTGTTATTTCAATTTAATTATTAAGCCAGCCAAAGAATGTAGAAAGGAAGAGGAGAAGTTTTCATTCCTAGAAATAGACAAGTTCTGGCATAATAAATGTTTCATAATTCTTGGCTATTGTGCATTTATCATGGTTAGCACTACTTTTTTAATTTAAAAGAAAACAACTCACTATCTAAAAACAATTACTAGCAAATAGATGTATAACATATATACGGTGAAATGTTAACTGTGCTTATGAATGAAAACTATATATATATATATGCATATAAATGAATATGTAAGTACATATGAATATATACATATGCCTACATATACACACACACATGCAGCGTCCCAGAAGGCTTATTTCTTGTCTTTAAATATTATGAGTAAAACTGCTATAAACACTTCGTGATCATGCTTTTAAAAATTTATTTATACTTGATTTACAATGCAAAGTGTTCAGTTATACTTATCTATGTATACTAGATAATGAAACAGTCCATGAGGTCGCAAAGAGTCAGATATGACTGAACATATAGACAGAATGTACACAGAGAGGGTAACAGGCAGGAAGGCCAGGGGTCTCCAAACAGAGGAAATAGGCTGCAGTGTCAGATGTTTCTTATCTCTCTCTTAAGTAGCAGGAGGAAACAAACTCGTGTTCTATTTTTCCCCTTCTCTATATAAATTTAAAGAGAGGTTTCTCTTAAAATACCGTGTTGCCATAATGACACCTGGTTCTACCTGAATTTAGCTTTTCTCAAACCTTGAGCTAACTGATGCATTTTTCTTATGGAAATGAGTGTCTTAAGCTATGTTAATTAATTTACTCTTGACTCTATCTTCAAGTCGGTTCTGCCTAAAGGCTCAGAACTGACTTGACAAACCAGTATGTTATCCTCATACATTGTTCTCCTAATCCCTGTAAATGAAACTCTTTGTATGGTAATCTGCCTTTCTTCAAGATCCAAGTCAATCATTTTATGGCCCTGGTTGTCTCACCTGGTGCCAAGATTATCTCAAAATGCATCTTGCGGGCCAGGGGCCTGGTGCTATTCTCTGAGTTTTGAGACATTTCCTTTCTTTCATTAACAGACTGCTAGTAAATATATAACATCCAGCTAAAGACTAGCAGGTGGGTATTCTTTCTGCCCCCTTCTGATGTCTATGTCAGAAGTTTCTCTCTTTTATACTTGAATGAAACTTTATTACACAAAAGCTCTGAGTGATCAAGCCTCATCTCTGGCCCTGGATTGAATTCTCCTCTGGAGGCCAAGAATACCTGTGTCTTTTGAGCTTCAACAACAACCTTTTCCATGATGATTTATCACAAGATATTGAATATAGCTCCCTGTGCCACATAAGATCTTTGTTGTTTATCCATCCTACATTCTAGTTTTATTTGCTAAACCCAAACTCCCAATCCACCTCTCATCCACCTCTGTAATCATGTTTTGATAGGCTTTGGCACACAGATAACTTAGAGGAGAGCTTCTGGAATCTCTCACATGAGTTCATCATGTCACACAGTTTTCCAAACTGGTGGAACTTACCAGTGGTAGCTCATTTAAGGAAACTGAGGGTGGTCATCAATTAGACCCATTAAACTGCATGTGTGTATTAGTCACTCAGGTGTATCTGACTCTTTGTGATCCCATGGACTGTAGCCCACCAGGCTCCTCTGTCCATGGATTCTCTAGGCAAGAATATTGGAGTGGGTAGCCATGCCCTCCTCGAGGGGATCTTCCTGACTGAGAGATTGAACCCAGGTCTCCCACATTGCAGGCAGCTTCTTTACCATCTGAGCCACTAGGGAAGACCAAGAATACTGGAGTGGGTTGCCTTTCCCTTCTCCAGGGGTCTTCCTTACACAAGGACTGAACCTAGTTCTCCTGCGTTGCAGGCAATGAGTTTTGTTTCCAGTGAGTTTCCCTGGTGACTCAGATATCAAAGAAACTGTAACTTGCTTAATAAATGCATAATGAATTGTAGCCATCAGCAATCGAGCTCACTTTAATTATTTTTATAAAAATTTGCATGTTCTCCTAAACAATAAGACGTTCATCGCATGCTGTTTTTCAGGGACTTAGGATACTAGTTGTGTCTAGTTCAAGCTTGAACTGGATAAGATCAGAAGGGACCACTGTCCCTCGGTGACATTTTGATTTTAGAGGCAAAAAACTCCACCCTCGGAACATGTTAACACCCAAATTTTCTGATCATGCATCCCATGAAGACACCTGTAGCTTAGCTGCACTTATGCAAAATGACAGTGACCTCACATTTTCCTTACCCTCAATCATATTTCCCCACCTTCCTCGTGCCTCAGACCACCCTATTTCTTTTTCATTGTAAGTCGAAGTATAGTCTGTTTACAATGCTGTGTTAGTTTCAGGTGTACAGCAAAATGATTCAGTGATACATACATATATATATATATTCTTTTCCATTATAAGATATTAAATATAGTTCCCTGTGTTATACAGTAGGACTTCATTGTTTACCTGTTTTATATATAGCCACCCTGCTTCTTTATCCCATAAAAATGCTGTGTCCCTCACCTTCAAGGAGGCAGATTTGACATCTGTGAGATCCATCTCTTTGGCTGCCATGTGAATAAACATTTTCCCTGCTGAAAAATCCTGATGTCTCAGCATTGGGCTTACTGTGTACAGGGGTAAATGAAGTTGGTTCAGTTATATTAGAAACACTACTGATCATTTTCCTTATGTTAAATTGCAGAGACCATTATACCCGATCATTTTCTTTACGCTAAATTACAGAGACCACTATATTTGGTCCAAATATTGTACTTCACAGCATTTCTCCCTCCCTTATTGACTTCTGGGTATCCCCTGGATACTGTCCATTGATAGAGGTCAAAGGGAGAGACTGTCCCATCCATCTTTCACTGCTTTCTCTTCAATGATATTTCCAGTCACTAAGCTTCCGAAATCTGTTATTTGCCCATCACTTTATTTTGAACTCCTTTTTTATTTCTGCATCTCCCTGATGCTCTTTCCTCTTCCTCTGCTTCCTTAGAAAAAGCAATTATTTGAACAAAAAATAAGTAAAAGACATCTAAAAAGAAACCAGGATTTGAAATGGAGCGGGACCCTATGGTCCTTAACCCTTATATCCTCTTCCTACATTTGGTCTGTGGAAAAACTTTAACCAAAGAGTAAGTTTCATCAGAGAAGTGATAAAATGTAAAAACAAAGAAAAGTAGTCAAACAGTACAAAACAATAATTAGTCAGGAAGCAAACTCAAGGACCTTTAATTCCTTCTCAAGGGCTCTGCTGCTGCTGCTGCTAAGTCTCTTCAGTCGTGTTCCACTCTGTGCGACCCCAAAGACGGCAGCCCACCAGGCTCCCCCGTCCACAGGATTCTCCAGGCAAGAACACTGGAGTGGGTTGCCATTTCCTTTTCCAATGCATGAAAGTGAAAAGTGAAAGTGAAGTCCCTCAGTCGTATCCGACTCTTCGTGACCCCATGGACTGCAGCCTACCAGGCTCCTCCATCCATGGGATTTTCCAGGCAAGATAATAATATTCTAGGCCCTCTCCTGTGAGCTGTCTTATAGATACTGAAACCCCCACTAGGTGGAAGACATTAGCTACATGATGATCAGACTCTAGCCATGACATAAGCTGCCACAATTCTGAGAACTGGTCTCAGGGAAAGGGGAACAAACTAACCCTGGAACTGAAGATTAACTGTACTTAAAACAATCAAGTGATGATCAGATCACTGATGACTGATTTCAAGATGACTGTCAGAGCTGACTGTGCTCATGTAGCCCCCTCCCTCTGTCGATAAAAGCTCTTGCCCACTGAATGTCCATAAAGGGGCGTTAGCCTGTGGACAGGAGTCTTCCTATCCCCGCCACAGTTGACAACATCCAAAATAAAGGGAATTGCTTTCCACCAACCTGGCCTCTTTATTGGATTTTGAGTAGCTGGACTCTACTTTCGGTTGCAGTTTCAAATATACAACTCTTGCTGTTTTTCTACCTTATGAGTTTTCTTAACCAGAAGCCTAAATACCTTCTGACATTCTGATAGTGGTGGTGATGTTTAGTCATTAAATCATGTCTAACTCTTGCAACCCCATGCATTGTAGCCACGAAGCTCCTCTGTCTATGGGATTTTCCAGGCAAGAGGGATGGAGTGTGTTTCCATTTCCTTCTCCAGGGGATCTTTCTGAACCAGAGCAAACCTGCCTCTCCCTCATGGAAGGTGGATTCTTTATTGCTGAGCTACCAGGAAACCTCATCAGATCAATCTGAGTCTCCTGCATTTGGGTCACTCAGCATTAGGTAAGTTTACACTCCTGAAAGGGCAACTGTATTCATTGCCACCTTTGTGCTTCTGTGCAAAAGTAGTCCATCTGATGGAACAGAGCAACTGCTGTTGCAAACTCTCCCACGCCACTGGTGCTGGCAACACTGCCCCCAGTTTTCTGAGACAGTCAGAAAACTTGTGCTTTTTGCTCAAAGATCAATCTAGACACTTTCTCAGAAGCATGGCAATGAAAGACAATGAAAGTCAAAATCTCAGCCTCTAGTAACTCAAAATTGCCTCTGTTTCTCCTACTCCAAACAGGAAAATGACACCCTGACTTTGCAGAAGCTGAAGGATGTTAAAACTCTCCATTCATTTGAACTTCGGATAAAAAAAAGACGCAGTCACTTATTTGTTGGGCTTTGTTCCCCAAGGGACTTGTGATATGAGACTGAAGCTGGGCTCCTGGGATGAGGGGGGTCTCTGTGTTTATATTTATGCAGTTGACAGGTAACTTTTTTCCCCATGTGGAGCCAGGTAGCAGTAGATTTCAGGAAACAGCAGTGCAGGCGGCAGGGAATTAAAGATACAGGTTGTTCACAGTGCTTCTCTGAGAATGATAACAATATGGCACTCTCCCGGAGAGAGAGGTATAGCCATTCATCACTGGGCTTCCCAGGTAAAGAATCCACCTGCCTATGCAGGTGATGCAAGAGACGCTGGTTTGATCCCTGAGTCGGGAAGATCCCCTGGAGAAGGAAATGGCAACCTACTCCAATAGTCTTGCCTGGGAAATCCCATGGACAGAGGAATGTAGTGGGCTATAGCCCATGGGGTAGCAATGACTTGATATTCTGTATGCCTGGAGCTTTTCTTATACCAGTGAGAGGGTAACAGGCAGGAAGGCCGGGGTCTCCTAATGGAGGATATAGGCTGCAATTGTCAGACATTCTTATCTCTCTCTTAAGTGGCAGGAGGAAGCTAGTGTTAGATTTTTTTTTCCCCCTTCTTTATACAAATTTAAAGAGGTTTCTCTTAAAATTCTGTGTTGCCATAATGACACCAGGTTCCACCTGAACTTAACTTTTCTCAAACTTGAGCCAACCATGCAGTTTTTCTTATGGAAATGTTTGTCTTAAACTATGTTATTGAACTCTGTATTTACCCTAGACTCTGTCTTCAAGTCTGTTCCACCTTAGACTCAGAACCAACCTGACAAACCGGTTTGTTTTACTCATGCAAATGTTCTCTTAAGATATGTTAATGAAGTGTATTTGCTTGGAAACCTGCCTTTCTTCAAGATTCACGTCAATCATTTTATGGCCCGGGACCACTTCCCTTGTTTGAAGGTTATCTCAAAATGCGGGCTGTGAGTGAGGGGCCTGGTGCTATTCTTTGAATCTTGAGACATTTCTTTTCTCTAATTAGCAGACTGCTAGTGACAGCTGGCTAAAGACCAGCCAGGGGACACTCTTTCTGCCTCCTTCTGATGTCTGTCAGAAGCTTTCTCTATCTCACACTTTAATAAAACTTTATTACACAAAAGCTCTCAGTGATCAAGCCTCGTCACTGGCCCTGGATTGAATTCTTCTCCAAAGGCCAAGAATCCCGGTGTCTTTTGTGCTTCAGCAGCAACTTTTCATCTTGAGAGCTCATCGGGATCCTTCAGGACAAGGTAAGGATGCTTGGAGCTCTAGTTCTTTGTTCTCCTAGCAAACACTTTTTCTGCTGTGCTTTACTAACTCTACGGTGTGCTTGTGTGAATGAATGACATGCCCTGCGCGAAGCAAGTAAGGAGCCCTGCTCCGCAGTTCCGCGGTGACCTCATACAGCTTATGGCAGAAACCCTTTCAGGGGTTTACATCGATCTGCCAATGCCAAGAGGTACCCAATGTCTCTTTCAGGGAGCGCCCAGAAATGGGCAAAGCGTTCCATCTCTCCTTTCTTGGTCAAACTTTCTGGTCTCTTTGATCATTTCATAACTTCTTGGGAATTAGAACTACTAACCTAATCTGTCGCAACGTAGACTTTCAAGGGACTTGTGATCTTATCTACTGTTACTTCGATCCCAAACTTGAATTGATAGTCAGAAAGCACCTAGCCTCGCTAGGAGTCAAAAGTTCGGAAACTAGATGTAGCTCTAGCTCCAAGAGCATCTCTCAGGATAAAAGTTACTCAGATTGGAAGTGCAATGGGCTTGTTCCTTTGGAAACGCTAGCCCTTAGTGGACCAGAGGAGGCTCTCCGGTGGCTTTTGTCCTAACTTCTTAGATATTCTTTCTGTGGAATCTGTGAGAATGAACTGGAAGGACTGGCCCTAATAACTCAAGGACAAAAATCACTTTTTCCTCACTGGCCAGCCCTTTACCATCTCTTTTGCTATCATTTATGTGTGATGTTTGGAAGGAAAATACTGGTTTTTGTTTGTACCACTCTTTTTGTAATCAGGAATATACTCACGGTCGTGCACAGGCACTCAGGAGACAAATTTTCCCCCCAATGGCTTTAACTTGGGAGGCATTCCAGAAGGTTACTCTGATTACACCCGGGTGGCATCGGAGGCAAGCAAGATTTTAATGGTAGGAACTGGACACAATCTGGGATGCCATTAGGTCTACCCCTGGTACATTCCCACCTTGTGTCAGTGGTAGTGTAAGAGTTAAATTAAAGTTTCCAAATTCCTTTGGAAACTAATGCCCCAGGAAACAAATCTAAGTTACACTCCCAACCCAGTAATTACCGCATACCTAGTGACTCAAGCTCTCCGGGCTTCAAGTGGCAGTTTAATTTTTAACTGATGACTTATAACCTAGTCTCCTGGATATCCCTGTAACCCCCCTCAATGATGTATTTTCGGATTCTGTCGGGTAGATGATTCTTGGTTAGGAATTTTTATTGTAGGAAAATCAGTCAGCCATCTCGAAATAATTACTTGCAAACCTGCTCCACCAATCAGAAGACCCCACCTCACCTGCACCTGTGTTTAAACCCTTCCTATCTTATTGTTCTGATCCTGTTCCCCCGATTATGATTTTTGTATAAATACTCTTCGAAACCGGGGCTCGAGGTTCGTTCCTCCTCGGAGGTGACTGAACCCCGGCGCGCCGGTTCAATAAATCCTCTTGCGGTTGCATCGATATCCGAGTCTTGGTGATCTGTGAATCGACGGCTCCGGTGATTAGGCCTTCTCCGGGTCTAACAGTAGAACTGGGAGGGACAAGTACAGCGCCTGCGTCAGGAAGGGACAAAGGAGTCCGACCAGGGAAGGAAAGCTTCAGTGTAAAGTCTGCCTACACCTCCATCTAAAGCAGGGAGGGAAGCCTCCAATAGAAAGGTGGAGCTGGTCACTATTTTTCTTCTCTTACAGATAGGAGCTAACAATTCCAGCCTCACTCCTTTGAACTGTATCCTGAAAAACTGGGATAGATTTGATCCCCGGGGCTTAAAGAAGACACACCTGATCTTCCTGTGTGACACTGCATGGCCACAGTACCCACTGGAGGATGCCCAACAGTGGCCGATTGGAGGGTCTCTTAATTATAATATTGTTTTACAATTAGACCGGTTCTGTAGAAAACAAGGGAAATTGGTAGAAGTACCATATGTGTTGCCCTTTTTCTTTCTGCGAGACATGCCAGACTTATGTCCTAAGGGTATAGATTTGGGTATGAAACTTTTAGCTCCCCCCTGTCTTCCTACTTTGCCCCCGTACCCAGGGTTCCAAACTGAGCAAACTGAAAGTCAGGGAACCCCCCCAGGAAGGATTGCCTTGGTCTCAGTAAAAACCCAAACTGAGATTCAAACTGCCGAAGTGGAGGTGCAAACAATCCCTGTCTCAGTACGACCTCAGACTACTCTGGTTTCAACAGAAGCTCAGACAATCGAAGTAAGAGATGCTCAGCTAGCAAAAACTAAGGGTGAAATACAGGATAAAATGGAGGACAGGAGAGAAAGAGATAAAGAAAGCCAGGTTTCTCCAATCTATCCCTGGGATCATATGCACAGAGCAACCAGGGAGGCTGAGGAACAGCCACACAAGCTGTTGCCTCTTCTTGAAGCACCCAGCGGGAGAAATAATCAGTCTATGAGAGTTAAGAAGCCCTTTCCTTATCAAGAAATACAAAGAATCAAGGAGGATCTGGGAGACTATTTAGAGGACCCAGAAAAATATATTAGAGTTTTTAAGGGTGTTACTCTGCTTTATGACCTTACTTGGAGGGAAGTGATGTATATCTTGGGACAAACACTAACTCCTGACTCAAAAGCTCGAGTTTTGGGGAAAGCAGTTGCTTATGGAGACGAATGGCTTGGTAATGAAGCAGTAGGGAAGAGGGAGGATGAGATAGCCACCCTCCCCACTGGGAATCAGGCGGTCCCAATTAGAGAACCAGATTGGGACTACAACACAGCTAAAGGGAGATGGGATCAGAGTCATTTTGTCAGATGTATTACTGAAGGACTCAGGCGTGCTAAGACTTTAAACTATGCCAAATTGGCAAACATAGAACAGGAAGAGAAGGAAACTCCTAGTAAATTCCTAGGCAGACTGAAAGAAGCCCTTCACAGGTTCACTGAGATTGATCCCGAGAGTGAAGTGGGAAGAGTGATCTTAAAAGATAGATTTCTCTCTCAGTTGGCTCCAGATATCTGCTGTAAGCTATTAGAACAGATATGTGGACCAAATCAGTCTTTAGATAATCTGTTGCAACTGGCTCAGACAGTCTATTATGGCAGGGAATATGAGGAAAAGAAAGAAAGGCAGAGAAAGACAAAGGAAGAGGCGGAAGCCCTTGCAACGGCTGTTGGAACCATTCTAAAAGAGCTTGAGAAAAATGCCCCTTTTCACCCACGTGAAAAGGGATGGGCTTGCTATTACTGTGGAAAGGAGGGGCACCGAAAGCGGGATTGCCCTCAGGCATCCAAGCCACCCCCAGCTCCATGTCCGGTCTGCAAGGGACCACACTGGAGGAGAGACTGCCCCCAGAGGCGTAGGTTTCAGGGGCCAAACTCTCAAGACAATCAGGACTGAAGGTGCCTGGGGATCCCCACATAAGCTCCCCATCTTAATTATGCCTGAGGAACCCCGAGTATTAATGGCTGTGGGGGGCCAGTCCATCGATTTCCTTTTAGACACGGGGGCAACTTTGTGCTTACTGAAGCCCCTGGCCCACTTTATTCCTAATCCGCTTCCATAATGGGACTGCCTGGATGAGTCAAATATTATTTCCTTTAAGCTGCAAGTGGGACTCTGTTATTTTCACAGGAGTTTCTGATCATGGCAGAGTCTCCCTCACCACTTTTGGGAGGGATATACTGAGCACGGTCCATGACTGTTTTCATGAATATGGAGCCCTCCCTTTCTCTCTCTTTAATTGAACAAAATGTAAATCTAGGGTTTGGACTAATGGAAAATCTATGGGTCAAGCACAAAAAGCTTTTCTTGTAGTTGTCAAGCTCAAAGACCCACAGTTATTTCCACATAAGAAGCAGTATCCACTGAAACCTGAGGTTAAGAAAGGGTCAAAACACATAATTGAGATTTAAAGGAGCAGGGACTATTCCCTTTAACAGTCCATGCTTTTTGTTTGGCTATAAACAAATCAAATGATAAATGGAGTCTAGTTCAAGATTTATGAATAATAAAGTGAAGCTGTAGTTCCATTACACCCAGTGGTGCCTAATCCTTATACTCTATTGTCTGAAATTCCTGGATGAGCCAAATATTTCTCAGTAATTGATTTAAAATATGCCTTCTATTCTGTGCCTTTGGTGGAGGAAAGTTGATTCCTATTGGCTTTTGAAGAACCTACTTAGCCAGCTTCACAGTTCACCTGGACAGTTTTGCCCCAGAGATTTCATGACAGCCCCCACCTGTTTGGGCAAAATTTGTCACGGGATCTACAAAAGTTTAATAACTCTGAAGCAGTGGTAGATGATAATCTGCTTTGTACTGAGACAGAGGAAGCTTGCTCACAAGCCTCAGATTTCTTAAACTTTCTGGCAGGCTGAGGTTACATGCCCTTAAGTGAAAAGGCTCAGCTTTGCCAACAATCTGTTAGATATCTGGACCTAATCAAATCAGAAGGGACTAGGGTCATAGGCCCTGAGAGAATTAAAACTATACAAAATCATCCCCTACCCATGACTTTAAGACAACTGAGAGGATTTTTAGGAATCGCAAGCTACTGCTGCACTTGGATTCTGGGTTATGGGGAACTTGCCCAGTCTGTATAAACTCAACAAGCCCAAACTGGCAAACTGGTTTGGTCTCCAGATACCAAAGGCTTTTTATAAAGGCCCTTCAGACCCGCTTTCTTGCAAACTCCAGCTTTGAGCTTACCCACAGAGTCAGAACTTAGTCACTGAAAGAAAAGGTATGGCCCTGGGAGTTTTGAAGCCCGAGGGCTTCACCAGCAAATAGGACTGGAATCTTAAGTTAATATCTGGATGACAGACAGTAGGCTTCTTAAAATATCAGTCATTGTTAGAAAAACCAATAACTAAGCTTAAAGTCTGTGGAAATTTAAATCTTTCCACTTAGCTTCCTGAGAAAGGAAAATGAAACAATGAAAAACCTGATTGTGATTGTTCCCAATTTCTAACTAAACTGAGGATCTGATGGATACCCCATTAGACAATCCTGACATGGAAATATTTACATATGGCAGTTCTTTTGTTTGGGATGGGAAGCGTAAAGAAGGTTATGCGATGGCTGAAAAGGTTTTAGAAGTGAAATCTCTCCCTCAGGGAAGGAGTGTTCAGGTAGTGAAGCTTGTGGCTCTGACCTGAGGTCTAGAGTTAAGCAAAGGGCAAGGAGTAAATATCTACACTGATTCTAAGTATGCTTATTTGACTTAGCATGATCTTGCTGCAATATGGAAAGAAAGACAGTTTCAAATGGGTGCATATCCTACTAAGCATATCAGAGATCAAGAGACTTAACTGCTATATATTGTCCTAAAGAAGTAGCTGTTTGCCTTGCAAAGGGCACAGCAGGGACTAGAGTAAAGTAGCTGAAGGTAATCATCTGGCTGATTGTCAAGCCAGAAAAGCGGCACTTTACAAAACCCCTTCACTGCAGATGCTTTTGATCTGGACAGGTCTTGCCGAACAAGAAAGACCACAGAATACTGAGGAAGAATTAGAAAGATGAGAAAAGAGGAGCAAAGATTACTGATAAAAGATGGTTACAGTCTGGGGATGGAAGGTTAATTCCTGAAAATGCTCAATGGAAAAGTTTTCCTAAAGCCTTGGAATTAACTAATTATGTAACTCAGCTCTCAGCTTTTCAACAGGCATTGACTAAACTCCGAGAGGCAACTCCTGAAGCCTCTGAGTCAAGCAAGTGTCTATCTGAGCCAGAAACGGAGGTCCTGATAAAAACTAGCATCTGGGGGCCAATCCCTCAAGCCCCTCTAGGAAGGCCCTTACCAGGTTGTTGTTTCTTCTCCCACAGCTCTCAAGATGCCAGGAATTGATTTGTGGGTGCCCACACTCAAGTTAAGAGGTGGCACCCTGACCAGAACTAAGTGATGTCATTTATGTGTTTACTTTTATGCTCTGACTTGGTACTTTTCAGATGGGCCTGATAATCTATGTGAGCCTGCTTCTGCTAACTCCAAAAATCCTGAGTCTGCCCCTTGATCCTCAAGACAATGCCTTCCTGTCCTGGGCTCACTCCTACGCTGTATTCCACAACCAGTCTAACTGCTGGGTCTGCAGAGCCCTCCCCTGTATCAGTGGAAGACTTCCTCTGCTTCGGGGAAAGGACGTCTGTGACTACCAATCATATGTAGTGCCTCTTGTTCATCTGATGACATCTAACAATCCTAAAATGGCCTAGTGCAACAATTTGTACCTTAACTATGGACATAATATGACTTTCAACTTTGCTTATTGTTCTGTTTTTGCTGTTTGCTCCCTGCATCTGTAACTGTAGCTGGATTTGTTTCTAGTCGCATGAGGGCTTTTAAGTTACAAGTGATTGCTCAAATTCCTGCAACTGCCTCAGCTTCCTCCAACAACTACTTGGGGCCCCTGAATCAGAAACCCTCAATATGAGGGTTAGGAGAATATGTTGCCTCACCAATTTAGGAGCAACGCCCCTTATCAGCACGGAAGCAGTTAATGGAATGAGAACAACGCCCCTTTCCCTAGGCAACATAATTCTCCTAAAAGAAAAAGGGGGGAATGAGACGGTATCAGGCAGGAAGGCCAGGGGTCTCTAAACGGAGGATATAGGCTGCAAGTGTCAGGCATTTTTTAATCTCTTAAGTGGCAGGAGGAAACAAACAAGTGTTAGATTTTTTTTTCCCCCCTTCTCTACACATTTAAAAAGAGGTTTCTCTTAAAATTCTCCTAAAAACCTGCCATAACGACACCTGGTTCCACCTGAACTTAACTTTTCTCAAACCTTGAGCTAACCAATGCATTTTTCTTATGGAAATGTTTGTCTTAAGCTATGTTAATGAACTATGTATTTACCCTCGACTCTTTTCTAAAAGACTCTGAACGGACTTGACAATCTGGTGTTTTACTCTGGTGTTTTACTCATGCAAATATTCTCTTTAGCTATGTTAATGAAACTATTTACTTGGAAATCTGCCTTTCTTCAAGATTGATGTCAATCATTTTATGGCCCGGGACAACTCACCTGGTGACAAGGTTATCTTAAAATGTACGTTGTGGGTAACGGGACTGGCGCTAGTCTCTTCACTTTTGAGTCATTTCCATTCTCTAATTAAGCAGACTGCTAGTAGCTATATGACATCTGGCTGAAGACTAGCAGGGGAACACTCTTTCTGCCCCCTTCTGATGTCTATGTCAGAAGCTTTCTCTATCTCTTGTACTTCAATAAAACTTTATCACACAAAAGCTCTGAGTGATCAAGCCTCTTCAGTCTTGGGTTGAATTCTCTGGAGGCCAAGAATCCCAATGTCTTTCATGGTTCAGCAAGAACTTTTGAATAGATGGCCCCGTGTTTGGAAAACATACCTCATTTCCATATAATGCAAAATTATATATCATCAGTAACACATAGCCATACAATGGCGGGATATGAATGCTATAAACTAAAAGCACTGAGTGCCGCACACACAAATCACTAAGGATTCTATAATAAGTAAGGGGTTTGCGTTTGTGTGTGTGTGGTTTTTTTTTACAAAACAACAAAAATAACCTTGCTGAGCCCTCACTTTCCACCCCAACCTCGATTTAAAGCTTGGCCAGTCAAAGATACTTTAAAAGATAACTTGAGAATCTATGGTATAGCACAGGGAAATCTACTCAGCACTCTATGGAGACCTGAATGGGAGGGAAATTTTAAAAAGAGGGCATATATGTATACATACAGCTGATTGATTTTGCTGTACAGTAGAAACTAAAACAACATTGTAAAGCAACTATACTCCAATAAAATTTTTTTTAATAGAAAAACCTACAATAGGTTAACTAGTCTCTAGCGTAAAGTCATGGCTATAAATTAGATTGTTTTGCTGAATTTCCCCGGTGGTTCAGTGGATAAAGCGTCTGCCTCCAACGCGGGCCATCTGGGTTCCATCTCTGGGTTGGGAATTTCCCCATCGCCTGGAGAAAGAAATGGCAACCCACTCCAATACTCTTGCCTGGAAAATCCCATGGACTGAGAAGCCTGCTAGGCTACGTACAGTCCGTGGGGTAGCAGAGTCGGACACGACTGAGCGACTTCATTTTTGAAATGTCATTAGAGTTGTTCTATAGTTTAAAAAAAAAGATTTTAAATCACAGTTTAAAAAAATAGATTTTAAATCATTAGAAAATGCTGAAAGTGAACCTGAATGCCTAAAGATCACATATATTTGAGGTAGATGGTTTGGTAACGGAGCCTATGGAAATGAGTGGGAAATTGCTGTAACTGGCAACTCACCACTCTCTCACCCCAATGGGTCCTGAGTGACCTCAGGCAGAGTAGGATCCTCACGGAGGCTTGAGGACACACACGGATCGGGAGAGTAAGGAGGACTTGAGCTAATGGAGAAGACGCCCGAGGGGGTCCTCTAAAAGTAGTGCACACCGTAGCTAGCCTCGTGGAGCTGTACCTTAAGCCAAAAACCTCTCCCACGAAAAGGATGGTGGAGGAGGTTGCACTCAGCAGCCTGCAGGGGGCAGTCTTTCCCGGCGGG
>SJYC01067650.1:0-28541 GCA_006408675.1 Madoqua kirkii
GGTGGGGGGTGGAGAGAGTGGTCCAGGCAGAGCGAACAGCCCGTGCGAAGGCCCCATGGCTGGAGCGTGCCTGGTGAGTTCAAGGAACAACAAGGAGGCCTGTGTGGCTGGAGTAGTGAGCGAGTGAGCTGATAGAGGAAGGTGACAGGGATAAATGGTAGAGAGCCTTGTGGATTACAGAGAAGACATAGGATTTTGCTGTTGTTTTTGTTGTTTTTTATGAAAGTGAAAGAGGAGAGTTAAAAAGTTGGCTTAAAACTCGACAGTCAAAAAACTAAGATCATGGCATTCAGTCCCATCACTTTATGGCAAATAGACAGGGAAACAATGGAAACAGTGACAGACTTTATTTGGGGGGGGGCTTCCAAAATCACTGCAAATGGTGACTGCAGCCATGAAATTAAAAGACGCTTACTCCTTGGAAGAAAAGTTATGACCAACTTAGCATATTAAAAGGCAAGAGACATTACTTGGCCAACAAAGGTCCATCTAGTCAAGGCTATGGTTTTTCCAGTAGTCATGTACGAATGTGAGAGTTGGACTATAAAGAAAGCTGAGCGCTGAAGAACTGATGCTTTTGAACTGTTGGAGAAGACTCTTGAGAGTCCCCTTGGACTGCAAGGAGATCCAACCAGTCCATCCTAAAGGAAATCAGTTCTGAATATTCATCGGAAGGACTGATGTTGAAGCTGAAACTGCAACACTTTGGCCAGCTGATGCAAAGAACTGACTCACTACATGCTGGGAAAGACTGAAGGTGGGAAGAGAAAGGGATGACAGAAGATGAGATGGTTGGATGGCATCACCAATTCAAAGGACATGAGTTTGAGTAAACTCCAGGAGTGGGTGATGGACAGAAAGGCCTGGTGTGCTGCAGTCCATGGGGTCACAAAGAGTCAGACACGATTGAGAGATTGAACTGTTCTGACTGAAGGTGGGAGCCATGAAAGATCCTAAGTAGAGAAGGGACATGACCTGACTCAGGTGTTCTCAGGCGCCCCCTGGAGGTCAGATTTGTAAGAAACTCAAAAAGTCATAGAAGTGATCACCCAACCATTGTGGGGCTCCCTCTCTCCCTCCTTCACACTTTACTCATCATCAGGGCTACTGACTCTGACTCATACTTCTCTTTCACTTGCCAAGGTTCAGACCCTCATTAGATCCATGCAGAGGGACTGTAATCTTTTCCTCTGTGTGCTGAGCTCTAACTCTCGCTTCAATTCATCATAGCCTATCAGGTTATCTGTTGGCCAATCCCAAAAAGACTTTCCACTGCCACTCCTGAACACACCCTAACTTCCACACCTCTTTGCCTCCATCCTGAATATCCTTCTATCTCCCCGTCTCCAAAGTCCAGCTTAAAAGATGTTTCTGTGGATCTTCCCTGGCAGCCCAGGGGGTGAGACTGCACACTTCCAGGGCCAGGGGGCATAGGTTTAATCCCTGGTCAGGGAACTAAGATCTTCCATGCCCCTGGGCACAGACAAAAACAAATAAATAAAAGGGGAATTGTCGTGTTTGTTTTTTTTTTAAAGATGTTTCTGGGGCTTCCCTGGTGGTCTAGTGGTTAATGAGTGGCAATTGAGGGCAGGAGGAGAAGAGGGCAACAAAGGATGAAATGGTTGGATGGCATCATCAACTCAATGGACATGAGTTTGAGCAAACTCCAGGGGATAGTGAAGGACAGGGAAGCCTGGCGTGCTGCAGTCCATGGGGTTGCAAAGAGTCAGACACACCTGAGCAACTGAACAGCAATGACAAATTGTGGTTAAGAAAACACCAGCCAGTGCAGAGGACACACATTTGATCCCTGGTCCAGGAGACTCCCACATGCCTCAGAGCAACAAAGCCTGTGTGCCACATCCACTGAAGCCTGCGGATTGAGAACCTGTGCTCCGCAACAGGAGAAACCACTGCAGTGAGAAGGCAGAGCATCCCAACAAAGGGTAGCCCCTGATTACCGCAACTTGAGAAAGCCTTCAGGCAGCAATGAAGACCCAGAACAGCCGAAAATAAACGAATCTTAAGATTATTCTGCTATGAAGCCTCCAAGAGAATTTACTAGTGCCCAAATCCTTCACCTGCCCACATGCGTCCACGGCTCCCTACCTCCAGCACCTGCCACTCCCTGCATGGGGCTAGCTCTGGCTGCAGGATCGAAGGACAGGCCGGAGGTTCTGGGGAGTTAATACTCTTGGAATATTCCTCAACCAATGACTGATGAGAGTTGGTGGAGAAATGTCCCCGGCTTTGCAACCAGCCTGCTTGGTTCCTAGATCAGTCCCTTCCTGCTACGTGACCTTGGGCATGCCACTTCACCTCTCTGAGCTAGTTTCCCCATCTGTAAAATGAGGGTGATGAGAGCACAGACTTCATCAAGCTCTTGTGAAGATGAAATCATTTCAATCTACACAATGTGCTTGCAACAGTGACCCGCACATGGTGATTTCCTACATGTGAGGCACGCACACATGCTCAGCCGTGCCTGGACTGTATCCGCCAGGCTCCTCTGTCCGTGGGATTTTGCTGTTTCCTTCTCCAGGGGATATTCCCAACCCTAGATTCGAACGTGGGTCTCCTGCATTGTAAGCAGGTTCTTTACCATCTGAGCCACCAGGGAAACCCAAGATCCCACAAGTTGTGTGGCAAAAAAAAAAAAAACAAAAAAAACAAGGTAGCTCCTCTTGTGCAGAGCAATATCACAACTGGGCTCATGCTCCAGACGACTGACACCACTTCTCATCCTTTATAGTCGCTTTCTCTCTTAAACTTACTTGAATCCATTGGAACCGGAAGGTTAAAAAAAAAAAAAAAAAAAGACCGCCAGGAAAAAATAAAATAGAACTCCGCCCAGGAGAGAAGGGGGCTCTAATGTTGTTCCCTTGAACCAAACATCTAAGGGACATTTGCTGTCCTCTGTGTTCTCAGGGTTAGGGGCACAATTTTGCCTACAGACTGCATCTTTGGAATCCTTTGCCTTCAATACATGGGTTTTATTCATTTATTTGTTTGCACCGGGGCTTAGCTGCAGCACACAGAATGTTTAGTTGCAGTATTCAAACTCTTAGTTGCAGCATGTGGGATTTAGTTCCCTGACCGGGGATGGAACCCAGGCCCCCTGCATTAGGAGCACGGAGTCTTAGCCACTGGAGCACCAGGGAAGTCCCCAATACACGTGTTTTTGACTTGGCACTTAGCATTAGTAGGAACTTCATGATCTCCCTCATTCATTCTGCCCTTTTGGCCAACCAGCGGCTGTGGATGGTTATCAACATATTACTACCTGAAGACATTAATCCATTATGACGGTAATTGTCAGTGCTGACATACATCATTTGTTCGGCAAATATTTACTGAGTACCGACTGTGTGGCACTGTGACTCAATTATTCCACACCTTGAGATCTTAAAACTCTCAAGATATCATCTAGAAACTGCCTCCCCCCTGGAGCTGAAAGAAATCGTAGTGATGGTTTTGGCTGGAGGGCAAGAGCTGGATTCTAAAATCGGAATCACTTTTAGAAAAAGAAGAACTGAGTAGTCTGGGTTTCCAGTCCTGAAAAAGTATTTGAAGACTGAGCCTCCCTACATTGTTCTTGCTCACTAAGAATGAAAGTGTGGCTGTTGGTGGGAATGTAAATTGGTGCATCCACTGTGCAGAAGAGTACAGAGGTTCTTTAAAAAACTGTAACTAGAACTACCATATGACACTGTGATCTCACTCCAGGGCGTACATCCAGAGAAAAGCATGATCCGAAGGGATACGTGCACTCCAACGTTCTCTGCAGAACTATTTACAACAGCCAAGGCTCCGAAGCAACCTAAATTCCATTGACAGAGGAACAGATGAAGACAATGTGGTACACATAGACAGTGGAATATCACTCAGCCATTAAAAAGAAGGAAACAGTGCGATTTGTGGCAACACAGATGTACCTAGAAAGTGACATATTGAGTGAAGTAATTTAGGCAGAGAAGGAGAAATAGCATGTGACATCCATTGTTTGTGGAATCTAAAAAGAAATGATACAAATGAACTTATAAAACAGAAAGAGACTCACAGACTTAGAAAACAGACTTATGGCTGCCAGGAGGAAGGGATAGTTAGAGAGTCTGAGATGGTCATGTACACATTGCTGTATTTAAAATGGATAATGAACAAGAACTTATTGTATAGCACAGGGGGCTCTGTTCAATGGGATGTGGCAGCCTGGGTGAGAAGGCGTCTGGGGAGAATGGGTACATGTACTCGTATGGCTGAGTCCTTTCACTGTTCACCTGAAACTATCACAACATTAATCGGCTCCCTGCCAATTTTTTAAAAAGTTCAAAATAAAAAAGAATGAATGTGTGAAATAGTAGGGTCTAGGATATGTTTCCAATACTCATCTGACCTGCATGCTTTAAGGGAGCGGTGGGTGGGACACGTGAAAAAAAGGGGAAGTTGAAGTCTGAACTACAAAAGAAATCAGAAGCGAAAAGAAGCCAGACACATTTCTATGAAGTATGGAGAAGAGAGAAATCCATAAAGAGAAAGCCTGTAGTTGGTGGCCAGGGGCCAGGGATTGAGGAATGAGAGTGACTGTTTCATGGTAGAGAGTGTCTGTTTGAAATGGACAGAAAATTCTGGAACTATTAATAAATAGAAGTAATGGTGGCACAACATTACAAATATACTAATACTAATACTGCTTAACTGGTGAAATTAAAGTGGTGAAAACAGTAAATTTTATGTTAGGTGTATTTTAAATTAGAAAAGAAACTGGATACACATCCTTGCTCTGGAGAGCGGGGAAGGGAGGTGGGAGGGGGCTTTAGCATGGGGAGATCGTGTGGCTGATCCATGTCAATGTATGGCAGATCCAATACAGTACTGTAAAACAGAATAAAGCATTAAACAAAAAAATAGAAATAAAAAAATAAAGAGAATCGGAGAATCAAAAAAAAAAAAGTAGCCAAATTAGCACAGAGAACTGTGATCAATATTTTGTAATAAATAACCTATAGTGGAAAACAACCTGAAGAAGAATATACATATATATGCCGTGCTGTGTGTAGTCACTCAGTCGTGTCTAACTCTTTGAGACCCCCTGGACTATAACCTACCAGGCTCCTCTGTCCATGGGGATTCTCCAGGCAAGAATACTAGAATGGGATGCTATGACCTCCTCCAGGGATCTTCCCAACTCAGGGATCAAACCCAGGTCCCCTGCATTGAATGTGGATAATTACCAGCTGAGCCATGAGGGAAGCCCAAGAATACTGGAGTGGGTAGCCTGTCACTTCTCCAGGGAATCTTCCCAACCCCAGAATTCAAACCAGGGTCTCCTGTATTGTGTGTGTGTGTATATATATATAAATTACTTTGCTGTATATAAATTACTTTGCTGTATGCCTAAAACTAACACAACACTGTAAATTAACAACACTGTAAAATAACTATACTTCAATTCTTTAATGATTAAAAAGGTAAAAATAAGTTTGTGCTAAGTCGTTCATTCTGGCTCTGAGTGAGAGACTACACCATCGTGTTATCTGGGTCAGTAAGATCTTTTTCGTACAGCCAAATATTCTGGAGTGTGAAGTCAAGTGGGCCTTAGGAAGCACGGCTGCCAATAAAGCTATTGGAGGTGCTGGAATTCCATCAGAGCTATTTAAAATCCTAAAAGATGATGCTATTAAAATGCTGCACTCAATACGTCTGCAAATCTGGAAAACCCAGCAGTGACCACAGAACTGGAAAAAGTCAGTCCGCATCCCAGTTCCCAAGGTCAGTATCAAAGAATGTTCACACCGCTGGACAGCTGTACTCATCTCCCATGCTAGAAAGGTCATGCTCAAAATCCTGCATGCTAACTTCAGCATTATTGCACCGAGAACTTCCATATGTCCAAGCTGGGTTTAGAAAAGACCCAGGAACCAGAGATCAAATTGCCAACATTTGCTGGATCGTAGAGAAACCAGGGGAATTCTAGAAAAACATCAACTTCTGTTTCATTGACTACACTAAAGCCTTTGATTGTGTGGATCATAACAAACTGTGGAAAATTCTTAAAGGGATGGGAATACCAGACCATACTACCTGTCTTCCTAGAAACCTGTATGCGGGCCAAGAAGCAACAGTTAGAATCCTGTACAGAACAACTGACTGGTTCATTGAGAATGAGAAAGGAGTATGACAAAGCTGTTTACTGTCACCCTGTTTATTTAATTTATATGCAGAGCACATCATGGGAAATGCCAAGTTGGATGAGTTACAAGCTGGAATCAAGATTGCCAGGAGAAATGTCAACAACCTCAGATATGCGGATGATACCACTCTAATGGCAGAAAGTGAAGAGGAACTAAAGAGCCTCTTGATAAGGGTAAAGGAGGAGAGTGAAAAAGCCAGCTTAAAACTCAAAATTAAACTAAGATCATGGCATCCAGTCCCATCACTTCATGGCAAATAGAAGGGGGAAATGTGTAAGCAATGATAGATTTCCTGTTCTTGAGTTCTAAAATCACTGTGGATGGTGTGTACAGCCATGAAATTAGAAGACAATTGCTTCTTGGCAGGAAAGCTATGACAAACATAGACAGTGTGTTCAAAAGCAAAGACATCACTTTGCTGACAAAGGTCCATATAGTCAAGGCTATGGGCTTTCCATAGTCTTGTACGGATTTGAGGGCTGGACAATAAAGAAGGCAGAGCATTGAAGAACTGATGCCTTTGAACTGTGGTGCTAGAAAAGACTCTTGAGAGTCCCTTGAAAAGCAAGGAGATCAGATCAGTCAATCCAAAAGGAAGTCAACCCTGAATTCTCTTTGGAAGGATTAATGCTGAAGCTGCAATACTTTAGCCACTGAGGGAACAGCTAACTCACTGGAAAAGACCCTGATGCTGGGAAGATTGAAGGCAGAAGAAGAGGGTGACAGACAGTGAGATGGTTGGATGGCATCACCAATTCAATGGACAAGAACCTGGGCAAACTCTGGGAGATAGTGAGGGACAGGGAAGCCTGGGGTGCTGCAGTCCACGGGGTAGTGAAGAATCGAACACAACTTCACAACTGAACAAGTCAGTCACTCAGTAGTGGCTGACTCTTTGTGACTCCATGGACTGTAGCCCACCAGGCTCTTCAGTCCATGGGATTTCCCAGGCAAGAACACTGGAGTGGGTTGCCATTTCCTCCTCCAGGGGATCTTCCTGACCCAGGGACTGAAATTGCATCTCCTCTATCTCCTGTGTTGGCAGATAGATTCTTTCACGGAGCCACCTCAGCTCAGTTCAGTTCAGTCGCTCAGTCGTGTCCGACTCTTCGTGACCCCATGAATCGCAGCACACCAGGCCTCCCTGTCCATCACCATCTCCCAGAGTTCACTCAGACTCATGTTCATCGAGTCAGTTATGCCATCCAGCCATCTCATCCTCTGTCGTCCCCTTCTCCTCCTGCCTCCAATCCCTCCCAGCATCAGAGCCACCTAGGAAGCCCATAATAAATGAAACTTTACAAAACCACATTAGCTTCATTAATCAATTCTTGCAAGAATATCAACAACAAAGAAGTAGCCAAGATTTAGTGAGCACCTACTATGTGCCCAGCACTGAGCATCACCTGGCCTGGTCCCCCGGGGCCTCTACTATTGGGATGCCACAATTGGTCTGTCAGCTAGATCACTGATGCACAGACTTATGCCCCAGTTTCTAAGACTCTGACCAGCCAGTCAGACTCTGATTCTGCCCTGGAATCCAGCTGAAATGCAGGTTCTAACTCAACAGGCCTGGATGGGGCCTGAGACTCTGCATTCCCAGAGTATGCTGCCAGTCCAGGGTCTGCACTTTGAGATGAAGGTCTGAGGATTCTGACCAGCTCCCCTCCCCTCTCTCACTCAGTTAAGTCAGTCTCACTGACCGCCATCGGACAGGCTTGGCCTTGCCAGGAGGGGGTTAGGACAGCATGCCAAGAGCCCTCGCCTGTCTGTCACTGTGAAGATAGTTGGCTTGAAAGATCCTGGAACAGGATCTTCCCTCATTTGCCCTCGGCCACTAAGGGCCCTCTTGTCCTGTAAGGTAGCATTTTAAAAAGAATAAGGAAACAAGTAAGTCAAACCTTCTGCTGGTTCTATGATGTTCAAGAGTTGCACTTGGCATTACTTTGCAGGTCATTTACCCAGAAATTTGTTCAATGTCAAATCCCCCCTTGGAGGACTTCCCTGGCGGGCCAGTGGTTAAGACTCTACATTTCCATTGCGGGAGGCATGGGTTTGATCCCTGCTGGGAGAACTAAGATTCCACAGGCCAGTGCTGCCCACCTCCCCACCCCCCTAAACAATAAAACACCTTAAGAAAAAAAAAATCTGCTCTTTGCCTCCAGAACTTTAGTTCTGATCTTTCCACGTGCTTTGGGGGAGCAAGAGGGGCAGCACTGAAGTAACCCAGTCTTATCTAGAGGGATGATGGCATTGCCTCAAGCAGCATCTTTCTGTGCTCAACGACTCGGTCGTCATTTCGGACTCTTTGCAACCCCATGGACTGTATAGCCCGCCAGGCTTCTCTGTCCATGGAATTCTCCAGTCAATAATACTGGAGTGGCTTTCTATTTCCTTCTACAAAAAGCAGAGTGAGGCATCATGTATTGGCTGGAACAGCTTTATGCGTGCCTGCATATCCCGGTGTTTTAGAGGAAAACATCAGTGGGATAGTCATCTACTAAGACCTCTGGAGTTGGGAGCTTTCCTGCAACCCGGGTCTTGGGTTTGGAAGATCTAGAAGCTAAATCAGGAATGAGGGGCCAGAGTCAACCAGACACAGGAGACTGCCTTTCTCCCAACCTCCCCACCGCGCCCCCCATCCCTTCCCCATCCCCCAGAGGCCTTAGCCTATCCCTGAAAGAGCCCGCAGGGGAAATGGCAGGGCTGCCCTGAAGTGGGCGACTCTGAACAGGAAACTCAGGATGGAACCCGAGCACCTAGTGGAGATCCCTAACCCCCTCCCACCCCCGCACCTAGACGCTAAGGAAGGAGGCGGCCCAGGGAAGAGCGCCCCCTCTTGTCTGTTCAGCCACGGCGGAGGCCACTGCCTCCTGGAAGCTATATTGTCCTCCTGTTTACATTTCCTTTTGATTCCTTCTTCCAGCTCAGTCCCTCAGGAACCCTCAAAGCCCGGGCCCCGGGAAAAGGCAGAGGAGCCCAGCCCGCGGGGCGCTTCCCCCTCCCGCCCCCACCAACCACGTGTTTTCTGAAGCTGTCAGCGGGCGAGAGCCAGAGAGGAGAGTGATTTCTCTCATTTCTTGAGAAATAAAAGCCGCCCGGAGAGTCAGTTCTGTCCAAACATTTCCTAAAGGGAGGGGTTGGTCTAGAGGGGTGCCAAGCACTGTCTCTGCTTTTCATTTGGAGCAAGGGAGGGCAGAATATTAAATATTAAGCAGAACAAGAGGTTGCCTAAGACGGCGTAATTATCCTCAGCAGCCATCTGCCGTCTCCCTTTTTCCAAACGTATTCACGCCGGTTAGAGAACAGCAAACAAGGACCGGCGACATGGGCGTCGTGAACTTTTGTTTCTGGGACCACCACCCCGCGCCCCCCCGCCCCACAACAAAGTCGTAGGCGATGGGGGAAGGGAAGGCGCGCAAGATTCCCAGCTCGTGTCTTAGTCCAGCCTGCCTGCATCTTAAAGCAAAAGCAGACTAATTTAGACTTGAGTGATGGCCGGGGGCGTGGCGGAGGACAGGAGACAGGGTTGGGGGAGACATTTTTAAAAAAAAGTAGAATTAGACTTAGCTTAGAAACTATGATCACTGGGGAAATGTCACAGGCCCAGAGCTGGTGGCAGAGATATCAAGTACTACAGGAGGGCTAAGGGCAGCTGAGAGAAAATGAATATTTCAGCAAGAAGTAAAAGCTGGAAATCAGGGGGTCTGCCCCCAGCAAGAGAAGCTGCGGAGAGAAATAAATTTCCCACCCCCAAAGAAAAGCTATTCAGAGTAAGGAGGGGGTTATTGGGTTCTTACCTTTGCCTATACAGGTAAGGTTGCAGCAAGGAAATAAAGATTAGACTCCCTGCAGAACCTGCCCCCCAGATTTTATCGCTCACTCACCTGTGTGGCATGGGCTCTGGCGCTCAGGCTGTGTGGTTAGTGGGCAGCGCAGCGAATCCTCCGGCTGTCCTGAGGGCCCCACCGTGTCAGCGCCCAGGGGTCCAAGCCAGCAGATGCCCACGCATCCATTGCCTGCCCAATGGAAAGGAAAAGGGGGCCCCGGAGGAAAGAGAGAGAAAGGGGATGCCAAGAGCAGCCAAGCTCGGAGCTGAGGGCTCCCCACAAAGGCAGGTGCCAGATGGGGCTTCTGTGCCAGATGACAGTGGGGGAAAGGGAGAAGGAATAGGGGGAGGTTTCCCTAATGTTGGGAGGAGACGGGAGGACTAATGTGTCATCAGCCCCTGATCACCTCCAGCAAAGTACTTACTGCTCGGGAACCCAGCACAGGGAGACTCTCCAGCCTCCCATCCACGGTGCTCCTCAGGGGAAAATAAAAGGGAATTCTTACTCTCGGCTCTCTGCCCCTTAACACTGGACCTCGGGGCAGGACTCTCTGGAAGGATGCTGTGTATCACCCCTCTACCTTCTTCCAGAGCAGCTTCTCTTAAGGAGCCAGGAAAGGCTCTGTCTCTCCTACTTAGTGGGTTTGCGGAAGGGGCGTGTGTAGCAGGCGGGAAGCAGCATGGATGTGGAATCACACTTATAATTTAACCATCTCCCCTCCGCCAGATTACCTAAATTATTGATGCCCTTACAAAAACACTAATTAGAGGACAGCTGCTCACCCCACCCCACCCCCAGTCTCTTCTGTTCTCTGGCGAAATAGCTTTTCTCTGAGCTCACTCCCACCCCCTTAAGGCAAAGGGAATTGTATGATTTGAATATAAAGGCAGCAAGAAGAAAATTTGAGTCTTTGGATGCAAAAAGGCAATTGATGGCAAGCTTCACAGGTTTGTTTGCTGCCTGCGTAGACTTAGGTTTCCAAAACTGGGGTGACCCCCTTTCTCCTTTTAAAGGAGGCTCCTTTTAAAGATGAGCTGTATGTCTTATAAGGGCATCTAGGGCAGAGAGAAGCCTCATGTTTTTCATAAGGTGGAGTCAAAATGGGAGGATTTACCTCACTGGGGAAAGAAGCATTGTTTATACAGGAGCAATTAAACCTGGACTGGGTGTTAGGGGATATTAAAGAATTAGTGTTCTTTTTATAAAGTTTCTTAGTAGTATTTTGATTGTGCTCAGTCCTGTCTGACTCTTTGCTGCCCCATGGACTGTAGCCCACCAGGCTCATCTGACCATGGGATTTTCCAGGCAAGAATACTGGAGTGGTTTGCCACTTCCTACTCCAGGGGATCTTCCCTACCCAGGGATCAAACCCGTATCCCTTGTGTCTCCTGCATTGGCAGGTGGATTTTTACCACTATTACCACCTGGGAAGGCCAGTATTTTGATTATGTTGTTTTTTAAAGTCTTTATGTATTAGGGATGCATGTTGAAGTATTTATGCTTAAGGTGATAGGTCGTTTCCAGGAGTAATGAATGAGTAAACAAAATTTCAGATCTTCTGTAATAGGGAAGAAGAAATGTGACTCCATATTGAATCTTCTACTTTAACCTTTGTAGTCTATTGCTTTTGCTACAATAATGTTGCCTATTGCCTGAAATATACTGGATAGCCCATTTTCAAGCCTCTGACCTTTAGAGGTGTAACACTTTCCCATTCACATAGAGATAAAAAGTTGCAGAATGTGGAGAAGGAAATGGCAACCCTCTCCAGTATTCTTGCCTGGGAAGTTCCTTGCATAGGGGAGCCTAGTGGGCTACAGACCATAGGGTTGCAAAAAGTAGAACACGACTTAGCGACTAAACAACAATCGCAACAAGGCGGGTTGACATTGCTGATGGGAATCACAGGATGTGCAGATCTGGCTTCTTGAAAATGCTGATTCCTCCTGCTACTGCCTTTGCTAAGTCGCTTCAGTTGTGTCCGACTCTGTGCGACCCGGTAGACGGCAGCCCACCAGGCTCCCCTGTCCCTGGGATTCTCCAGGCAAGAACACTGGAGTGGGTTGCCATTGCCTCCTCTGAGGCATGAAAGTGAAAAGTGAAAGTGAAGCCGCTCAGTTGTGTCCGAGTCTCCGCGACCCCATGGACTGCAGCCCACCAGGCTCCTCCGTCCATGGGATTTCCCAGGCAAGAGTACTGGAGTGGGGTGCCATTGCCTTCTCCTGATTCCTCCTAGCTTCCTACAATTTCCTCTTCTTGTGGGGAGAGAGCAAATTAGCCAAGATGGTGTGGTCAGGCTTTCTTGCCCCGAGGCCTCTCGCTTTGCCCCCTGTTTTATAAATGATTATGTAACAGCTGTTTCAGAGGGCAGCTGGCACAATCTACTGAATATGTGTTTGGGTGCCTCAGGACTGAACTTGCTTGGTGTGGATTCACATACCAGCTCACCCTGACCGGAGTCCATACTGGGTACGCTTCTAGCCATTGGTTCTCATGCTCTGCTGGAAAGACCCCCTGTTGAGTGCCTGTCCCAAACAGTGTACTCTGGCCAAACGTCCATGGATTTACCCCCTAGTAGCCACAGATGTATTGTGTTTACCAATGTTTGCTGTTTAAACGGTTTTTTCTAATTCCACATGTTTTCCAATCTCTTTTTATAAGCTCTAGACTACAATACACACAGTTTGCACCCCCCGCCCAAAGTTGCAGAACAGAGAATGACATTTGTCTTGCTGGAGGTTTACTTGAACATGGTGACCTGACCTACCCAGACAGCTGCAAGAACAAAGGATTCTTGACATCAGGAAGCTTGCAGCAACCAACCACACCTCCTCCCCTTTCAGTATCAAAGAAGCCTGAATTCTAACTCAGGGAAGATGGTTCTTTGGGATATTAGCCCACTACCTTCTCAGTTTGCTGGCTTTCCAAATAAAATTGATATCGCTTGCCCCAACAACTTGTTTCTTGATTTATTGGACTGTTGTGCAGCAAGCAGTAAGAGCTTGGATTCAGTAACACCTCTGTACAGTGGGATATTATTTAGTCATTAAAAATAATGGTTCCCTGATGGCTCAGAAGAATCTGAGAAGAATCTGCCTGAAATGTGGGAGAATCGGGTTTGATCCCTGTGTCAGAAAGATCTGATGGAGAGGGGAATGGTAACCCACTTCAGTATCCTTGCCTGGGGAATTCTATGGACAGAGGAGCCTGGAGGGGTGCAGTCCATGGGATCTCAAAGAGTCAGGCAGAACTGAGTGATTAACACACACATTAAAAATAAAGAAGCACTGAGACATACTACAACATGGGTGAACCTCAAAAACATTATGCTGAGTGAAAGAAGCAGACACAAAATGTCACATAGTGCATGATTCCCTTTATATGAAATATCCAGAACAGGCAAATCCACAGAGACAGAAAGTAGACTGGCAGGTTCCAGGAGCAGGGGGATGGAGAGACAGGGGCTGCCTGCTAGTGAGTATAGGGTTGCATTTTGAGGTGATGGAAATGTTCTAAAATGAGATAGAAAAGTGGCATGATGCTATGAATGTACTAAATGCTCTGAATTGTTCTCTTTCGAAGGGTTAGAGACTTCCCTGGTGGTCCAGTGGTTAAAACTTTGCCTTCCAGGGCAGGGGGTTCAAACCAGCCAGGTTCAATCCCCAGCTGGTCAGGGAGCTGAAATCCCACATGCCTTAACTGCCAAAAAACAAACAAAACCCCCCATAAAACAGAATCAATATTGTAACAAACTCAATAAAGACTTTAAAAATGATCTACATCAAAAAAAAAAAAAAAGACCTTTAGGAACTTCCCTGGTGGTCCAGCGGCTAAGGCTTCAGAGTCCCAGTGCAGAGGGCCTGAAGTTCAATCCCTGGTCGGGGAATTGGATCCCACATGCCACAACTAAGACCTGGCACAGCCAGGAAAACAAAACTGTAAATAAATAAAAAGGTTAATTTCATGTGAAAGGAATTTCCCACCAAATTTTTTTTAATGCAGTGCAAAAAGGAGGGGAAAATAAACATGGCCAACACAACATTGCTCACTGAAGAAGCTGGCTTATGGGGACAAGGGAGTCGACTGTTATTTTCATTGTATTCTCTTTGCTTTGTGCTTAAAACATTCTTTTTTTAAAGAGACGGACGTAAACATTAAATAGGAAAAATGCAGCCCATGAAGGCGGGTTTGGACCAACAGAAGTGGGGTAGAGGGGGCTTCTCTCTGGGAGACTGGAACATCAGTTCAGCAACTAGGTGAACCCCCAGGCTTCAAAGTAACTCAAAGAAAAGCCAGAGTGTGGAGGACAGAGCTGAGCTATGGCAAGCTTCGTGACCTTGAGCAAGTCACTTAAGCCTCCATCACCCCTTTTCAAAACTGGGATAATAACACTTGAGGAGGATTGTTTTGGGTATAAAATGAGACATCTGATATGAAAAGGCATTGTGTGCTCTAAAATACTCTGCAATGTAAGATGTTATTATTGTTATTCCAGAAGCCATAAGTCTATGCAATTAGCATTGAATTTTCCTATTTTTAAATCACGTGACTTGTATGAGTCACTTCATGATGAACATAAATAGCCATCCTGCTTTCTTTAAAAGTCCTTTGAAAAACGTCAAAAAGTTCTGCTTTTTCCTTTATACAAACGAGGCCATCCTGAGTCAACCAACTTTTAAACTCTTGTGCCTTTTGCAAGAGCTGGTGAACATGAATAATAGGTTGGCCTCAATTATTCACTCCTTCCTGTTTCCCTCTTTGTCACAGTTTATTGTGATTGTCATGTATTTCCTCAGCCCTTAACTTTGGACTTGCTTTAATCAACAGCATGTGGGTGGAAGTGGCAATAAGCCAGTTTCAAGCCTGGGTCTAAAGAGACCTCCCGTGCCCCACCTGCCCTCTTGCTTCTCAAAAGAGTTGTCAGCATGAGCACAACTATCCCAGAATAAAGATAAAAGAGTCAACCAGTTGAGCCCTCTCCAGACTGGCCAACCCAGCAGACTCAGAGGGGCATGGGTATATATGTGCATTGCTTTAAGCCACTGAGCTTTAGGCTTCCCTGGTGGCTCAGATGGTAACGAATCCACTGGCAATGTGGGAGACCCAGATTCAATCCCTGGGTCAAGAAGATCCCCTGGAGAAGAGAATGACTACTACTCTAGTGTTCTTGCCTGGAGAATCTTGTGGACAGAGTCACCTGGCAGACTACGTTCCATGAGGTCAAAAAGAGTTGGACATGGCTGAGCAACAAACACTTCACTTCTCTTCACTTCACTTCACTGAGCTTTTTGGGGTAGTTTGAAATGCAGCACAATTGCAACAATCTCTTGAGAGTCTCATGGACTGCAAGATCAAACCAGTCAATTCTAAAGGAAATCAACCCTGAATAGTCACTGGGAGGATTGCTGCTGAAGCTGAAGCTCCAATACTTTGGCCACCTGATACAAAGAGCTGACTCATTGCAAAAGACCCTGATGCTGGGAAAGATGAAGGGCAGAAGGAGAAGGGGCGACAGAAGATAAGATGGTTGGGTGGCATCACCAACTCAACGGACATGAGTTTGAGAAACTCCAGGAAACGACGTAGGACAGGGAAGCCTGGCATGCTGCAGTCCATAGGGTTGCAAAGAGTCAGGCATGACTGAGCAACTGAACAACAACATCTGATCCACTGGCCCAGAGAAGAAGCCCAAAGCCCATGAATTCAAGCACAATGAGACTGAATTAAAAATACTTCTGGTACCCCACTTCTGCATTGTCCCTTCTAATGCTCACTCTTGTCCCAAATCCCTTGGAAAGAAGGCTGTGCTGCTTGTTATCCCAATCCATGGACTGTTTTCTCTTTAATGACAGATGTAAAAGCAATGACTATAGTTTTGGTAACAAAGTGAGACCCACAGAAAGCTACTGAATCATGTGAAGATAAGCTCCTAGATATAGGATCTGTGGGGAAAAGAACTTGATGAAGATAGACTTTCACTGTATTTCAGCTTTAGCCTTTCAGATTTGCTCCTCCCTCTGAGTCTTAAGACCAGAGATCAAACCTTGAGCCTTTGGAGTGGGAGCACTGACTCCAAGACCCTAGACGACCAGAGAACTAACCCTCAGTTCAGTTCAGTTCAGTCGCTCAGTCATGTCCAACTCTTTGCAACCCCATGAATTGTAGCACTCCAGGCCTCCTTGTCCATCACCATCTCCCGGAGTTGACTCAGACTCACATCCATCGAATCAGTGATGCCATCCAGCCATCTCATCCTCGGTCGTCCCCTTCTCCTCCTGCCCCCAATCCCTCCCAGCATCAGAGTCTTTTCCAATGAGTCAACTCTTTGCATGAGGTGGCCAAAGTACTGGGGTTTCAGCTTTAGCATCATTCAACCCTCATGGCTCCTCCCTCACCTCCTTCAGATCTTTGCTCAAATGGATCTTTCCCACAAGGGTCCTTTCTGAGTGCCTTCTGCTTCTTTTTAAAATTATTATTTTTTTTATTTTGGTCGTGAAAGGTTTTTTTTGCTACATATGGGCTTCTCTAATTGTGGGATCATGGTCTCTGGCTCCATAATTGTGACATGCAGACTTAGTTGCCCCACAACAATGTGGGATCTTAGTTCCCCAACCATAGATGGAACCCATTTCCCCTGCAGTGGAAAACGTATTCTTAACCATTGGATCACCAGGGAAATCCTACCTTCTGTAAATGACATTCCACTTCTCCCTTTTTTTCCTCCTCTTCTATTATTTTTCCTCTGTCCGTATAATTTTACTTGTTTATCTTGTTTCTTGTCTGTCTCGCTTACTAGAATGTCAGTTCATGAGGGCAGGGAATCCATATTCCCTTTTGTTTACATATTCTCTTTGGGTCCCCTACGACAGACACATAGCAGGTGCTCAGTAAATATCACTGGCTAGATGAATGAATGAATGATGGAAAGGATAATGGAGCCATGAAACTATAATTGGGAGGAAGAATTCAGCTTGCGGTATTTCCCTGGTGGTCAAGTGGTTAAGAATCCACCTCCCATTGCAGGGGATGTGGGTTCGATCCCTGGTTGGGGAACTAAGATCCCACATGCTGTGGGGCAGCTAAGCCTGCAAGCCTCAGCTAGAGAGCCTGCTTTCTGCAACTGTGGAGGCTGTGCGCTTTGGAGTCCAAGCACCTCAACTGGAGGGAAGCCATGCCCTGAACGTACGACCTGTTGCAGCCATAAATAAATATCAGTGGTTCACCTGGATGTTGCCCAGCAGCCTGCACCCCAAGGGTTTCCCCTCCTTTCTCCTTCCTAAAGCCTAGTCAGTGTCCGGAGGCTGCTGTGAAAAATCACCCCGCAATCCCAGGGATCTGTTCATCCTGGTGGGAGAGAGTGTGTGTCTCCCTCCACCGTGTCGGCAACTGACCAAGCAGGTGAAAAACAAGCCCAGCTGAGACATAGTTTCTTCTCGGGGAGGGGGGTGGTGGGAGTTGCAAGGGGGAGCGGGGGTCCATCTGTACTCAGGGCTATGCTGGTATGCTGGTCTCAGCCTAGCCTTCAGCCTTTGCCATCTGGCTTGGCATTTTCTTTAGCTCTGTTTTCGTGTATGTGAGGCAATTCTGGAGTTTGGCCCCAAGCAACAAGAGCTCCTATTGGCCCTGGCTTTTTCCTTTCACCTTTCTCTTAGCTTCTCTTGGCGTGGGTGGGGTATGGAGTAAATTCACCCCGCTTGAGACAGAGCGGCTTTGGGTTGTCTGGATTAGCCTGAAAGCTCTGATCTACGTCTAGATCTACTTATTGGTGCCCTCAATAAGTGGATGTCTGCACTGCTATATTTAAAATGGATAACCAGCAGGTACCTACTGTACAACACAGGGAACTCAGCTCACTCCGCTCATTATTATGTAACAACCTAAATGAGGAAAGAGTTTGAAAAAGAAGAGATACGTGTATGTGTGTAACTGAATCACTTTGCTGTACACCTGAAACTAACACATGGTTAATCAGCTATCCTACTACTAAGTCACTTCAGTCGTGTCCGATTCCATGTGACTCCACAGATGCCAGCCCACTGGGCTTTCCCATCCCTGGGATTCTCCAGGCAAGAACACTGGAGTGGGTTGCCATGTCCTTCTCCAATGCATGAAAGTGAAAAGTGAAAGTGAAGTCGCTCAGTCGTGTCCGACTCTTAGTGACCCTATGGACTGCAGCCCACCAGGCTCTTCGGTCCATTGGATTTTCCAGGCAAGAGTACAGGGGTGGGGTGCCATTGCCTTCCCCAATAAAATAAAAAGTTTAAAAAGGGGGTATTAAAAAAATTAATTGATTTTCGATTGTGCTGGGTCTTTGTTGCTGTGCTCAGGCTTTCTCCGGGTGCGGCGCTGGGGGGCTTCTCGCTGTGGTTGCTTCTCCTGTTCTGACGCGCTGGCTCTGGGCATGCCGGCTTCAGTAACTGCAGCTCGCAGACTCAGTGGTTGCAACTCAAGGGCTCTAGGGCACTGGCTCAATAGTTGTGGCACATGGGGCTAGTTGCTCTGAGGCGGGTGGGATCCTCCTGGACCAGGCTTTGCACCCGTGTCCCCTGCACCGGCAGCCAGATTCTTGACCACTGGACCACCAGGTAAGTCCCATAAGTGAGAATTTGATGCTGTAAGACAAGAAGGCTGAAATGCTGGGGCAACTGTGAATAGTTAAGTACCTCCAAGAGGATGAGTGGATGTTTTTCGATCACCTGTTAAAGAGTTTTTTCCTATACTTTTTTGGGGGTAAGATAGACATAAGATATCATTTACCAGTTTAACAATTTTGGGGTGGTCTTATGTGAAAGTGAAAGTCACTCATTTGTGTCCAACTCTTTGCCACCCCATGGACTGGAATTCTCCAGGCCAGAATACTGGAGTGGGTAGCCTTTCCCTTCTCCAGGGGAACTTCCCAACCCAGGGATTGAACCCAGGTATCCCGCATTGCAGGCAGATTCTATACCAGCTGAGCCACAAGGGAAGCCCAAGAATACTGGAGTGGGTAGCGTATGCCTTCTCCAGCGGATCTTCCCGACCCAGGAATTGAACCGGGGTCTATTGCATTGCAGGTGGATTATTTACCAACTGAGCTATCAGGGAATTATGCACATTTGTAATATTTTGCATCATCACTGTTCATCTCCAGGACTCTTCTTCATCTTCTCAAGCAGAAACTCTGTCCCCATTAAACACTAAACCCCACTTGTCCTCCTCCCAGCCCCTGGCAACCCACCATTCTACTTTCTGTCTCTATAATTTGGCCTCATATAAGTGGAGTCGTACAGCGCTTTTCTTCTTGCGACCGGTCTCCTTCGCTGAGCATAGTGTTCTCAAGGTGCATTCATGTTGTGGCACGTGTCTGGATTTCCTTCCTTCTCAAAGCCCAACAACATCCCATGGATATTCCGTTTGTCTTCACCTATCGATGGACATTTGGATTACTCCCTGTTACCTTTCAGCTCTTCCACCAACAGTACACGAGGGTTCGCTTTTCTCTGTATCCTTGCCATCGCTTGTCACCTCTTATCCTTTTAAAAAATAATTTTGTTTATTTATTTTTGGTTGTGCTGGGTCTCCGTGGTGGCTCGGGCTTTTCTGTAGTTGGGGTGAGCAGGGGCTGCTGTCTAGAGGTGCAGACTTCTCCTTGTGGATGAGCGTGGGCTCAAGGCTGCGAGAGTTTCAGTAGCGGAGGCCCATGGGCTTAGTAGGTGCGACTCTCGGGCTCTGCAGCACAGGCTGAGTAGTTGTGGTGCACGGGCTCAGCTGCTCCTCAGCAGGCGGCATCATCCTGCGTCAGGGGTCGCACCCATGTCTCCTGCGTTGTTAGAAGGATTCTTTACCCCTGAGCTGCCAGGGAAGCCCTCTTGTCTTTTTTGTGCAACAGTATCTCATTGTGGTTTTGATTGGCATCTCCCTGAGAATTAGTGATGTTGAGCACATTTTCATTTGACTGTTGGCCATTTGGATGTCTCTTTTGGAAAAATGTCTATTTAGTGCCTCCGTTGACTTTTTTTTAAAACTATGTTTTGACTGCACTGCAAAGCATGGGGCATCTTCATTCCCTAACTAGGGATCAAACCCACACCCCTTGCAGTGGAATGTTGAAGTCTTAATCACGGGACCACTAGAGAAATCCTCTCTGCTAATTTTTTTAATTAAAATTTTTATTTTGTATTGGAGTATAGCTGATGAACAGTGTTGTGATAGTTTCAGTGGACAGCAAAGGGACTCAGCCATACAATTTTTTTTTTTTAAGCTACTGAGTTATTTGAGTTCTTTACAGATTTTGGATATCAACCCCATATCTGATATATGGGGCTTCCCCAAGTGGTGCTGATGGTAAAAAATCCACCTGCTAATGCAGGTAGATTTGAGAGACCCAGGTTCGATCCCTGGGTCCAGACAATCCCCTGGAAAAGGAAATGGCAACCCACTCCAGTATTCTTGCCTGGAGAATCCCATGGACAGAGGCACCTGGCAGGCTATAGTCCTTAGGGTCGCACAGAGGTGGACATGACTGAAGCGACTTAGCACTTACATCCGATGCATAATTTGCAAATGTCTGCTCCCATTCTATAGAATGCCTTTTGTTTTGTGGATGGTTCCTTTTGCTGTACAAAATCTTTTTAGTTTGATGCAGTCCCACTTACTGATTTTTGTTTTTGTTACTCCCTGCTTTTTTTAATTTGAAGAAGTACTTTTAAGTCTTTTTTCTTCCCATTTTAAAAAGTTTTAATTGAAGAATAATTGCTTTACAATATTGTGTTGGTTTTTGCCATACAATAACATGATAGCCATAGGTATACATATATCCCCTACCCCTTGAACCTCCTTCATCTTTTTTTTTTTTTTCCCTCACTGCATGGCATGTGGGATCTTCCCTGACCAGGCTTCAAACTCATGCCCTCTGCATTGGAAGTGTGGAGTCTTAACTACTGAACTGCCAGAGAAGTCCTTTTTTTGTTATAAGTTTTTACTTCTAGGTAGAGCCCTGCACTTGTCCCTTACCTGTTCAGAGATTGTTTAGAGTCCAGAAATCACTTTTACTAGCAGTCAAATAAAACATCCAGAAAGGGATAAATACATTTGAAGGGCAGTTGAAAATGACATTTGAATTAGCTTTATCCTGGCTATTAGAATCCACAGTCTGTTGAATTTCTCTTCAGCTTAGAACTCAGGAAGATATACCATTTTTCCCGTGGGTCTTAGCAACACTTGTTTAGTCTGGGGCTAGTTAAGATGCCTTGTTAACAGAGATCTTAGCACACAGAGCAGTACAGAAAGGCATGAAACTACCTAAGAGAGCTCAAACAGCAAGTGGAAGAAAGAGAATGAAGGCTGAGAGAGAGAGAACAAGAGGGAAGAGATGAGAGCAAATGATTTTGTGCAGAAATGCTATCGTTAGCTGTCTTTTTAATGAATACTTTGGTGTTCTCAACAGGACTCCACACCTGTGTGGATTTTCCTTGAATGCAAAGCTTTCAAAGCATGAGAAAAACATTCACTGAATGAAACCAGTGTTGCTTCTGTGAAGTCGTATGTTAGTTGCGTGTGTTAGTCACTCAGTCGTGTCCGGCTCTTTGCGACCCCATGAACTATAGCCTACCAGGCTCTTCTGTCCACGGAATTCTCCGGATAAGAATATTGGAGTGGGTTGCCATTTCTTTCTCCAGGGGATCTTCTTGACCCAGAGATCAAACCCAGGTCTCCTGTATTGCAGGCAGATTCTTTACCAGTAGGGAAATGCTATATACTGGCTGATGTCCCCCTAAATTCATATCTTGACGTCTCTAACTTCTAACGGGATGTTATTTGGAGATGGGAGGTCATGAGGTTTAAGTGAGATCAGGAGGTTGAGGCCCTCGTGATGAGATTGTTGTTGTTCAGTTGCTAAGTTTTTTGTCCGACTCTGTGACCCCATGGACTGTAGCCAATGAGACTCCTCTGTCCATGGGATTTTCCCAGCGAAAGTACTTGAGTAGGTTGCCATTTCCTTCTCCAGGAATTACTGCCCTTAAAAGAAGAGACACTATTTCTTTCTCTCTTTCTCCTCCATGTAAGGACACAGAGAGAAAGTGGTCATCTACAAACCAGGAAGCAAACTCTCCTCAGGAACTGACCTGGACTTGGACTTCCAGCTTCCCAAAGTGCGAGAAAATAAGTGTTTGTTATTTAAGCCCCTCGGTCTACGGTATTTCATTATAGCAGTCAAGCTGACTAAGACAGGAATCCTGCAGTAACAAATAGGCCCCCAGTTGGGTGAGAAGTCAAAGGAAGAAGTTTGTTTCTAACTCACCTGATTACCCTGGAAGGCTGTTTCTGGCCAGTGAATGACTCTCCTCCTCCACATGGAGACTCAAGGACCCAGGTCCCCACCTTTTCATGGTTCCAGCACACACAGGGCCCTTATTATCTCCCATGTCTAGCCAGCAGAGGAGAAAAGGAACTTGTCGAGGGCATGCCTGCTCCTTAAAGCTTTGACCCAGGGTGACACTTTTCACTGCTGCTCACACCCCATGAGTGACGATGAGGGCCGTGGCCACACCAGTTCAAGAGGACCTGGGGAGGTGGGGCCTGGCCACAGTTTGTTCCCCAGGCTGGTGCCTTGATTCTGGTTGCAATATCTGTCAATTTTTTTTTTCCTTTACACTTTGATTGGTTGCCTGAATTTTGGCTGGGTCTTCACTGGCGCATGCTGGCTCTCTCTAGCTGTGGTGAGAGGCGGCTGCTCTCTAACTTCGGAGAACGTGCTCTGGGACTCCCAGGCTTCAGTAGCTGTGGCTCACGGACTCGATAGTCGATAGTCGTGGCTCCCAGGCTCTGAGGGCACAAGCACAATAGCTGTTGTGCACGGACTTAGTTGCTCTGTACCACGAGGGATCTTCCTGGATCAGGCATGGAACCTGCGTCTCCTGTATTGGCAGGCAAATCCTTTATCGCTGAACCACCAGGGAAGCCCTTCTGTCAAAATCTAAAAGGCACACAATCTTTGAAACAGCAATGCCACTTCTAGAATTCATTCTACAGAAATACTTGTAGCATGGACTTCCCTGATGGTCCAGTGGGTAAGACTCTGTGCTTCCAGTGCAGAGGGCACGGGATCAGTCCCTGGCCAGGGAACTAGGTCCTGCATACACTGCATGACATGGCCAAGAAATAAAAATAAATAAGAAAAGGAAAAAGAGTTGAAAAAAGAAATACTTGCAGCAGCTTCATGGGGATTTATATGTAAAATGATGGCTACAACATTTTGAGGAATAGAAAAAATGAAAAGATCCAGATGTCCACACTAGAGAAATTCTATGGGTTCATAGAAAACTATAGGAACTGGTGTAGAATGTTGTTTAAGATATTAAGTGCAAAAAATTCAGACTTTTATATATATACACATACATAAAATATATATGCATGTGTTTATATAGACAACGATGTTTATATGTATATGTGAATATGTGTATATATATGTATATGTGTGGTCAGTTGGGCCCAACTCTTTGTGACCCCATGGACTGTGGCTGACCCACTAGGCTGCTCTGTCCATGGCGTTCTCCAGGCAAGAACACTGGAGTGGGTTGCCATGCCCTCCTCCAAAGGATCTTCCTGTCTCCGTGACTGAACCAGAGTCTCTATGTCTTCTGCATTGGCAGGTGGATTTTTAGCATTGCACCACCTGAAGAGCACCCGCATATATATATATATATGTAATCTCACTTTTTTGGGGCTGAGCCACATGGCCTAGGGGATCTTAGTTCCCTGACCAGGGATTGAACCTTGGCCCCTGAAGTGGAAGCGTGGAGTCCTAACCACTGGACTGGTAGGATTAGTTGCTCTGTACCACGAGGGATCTTCCTGGATCAGGCATGGAACCTGCGTCTCCTGTATTGGCAGGCAAATCCTTTATCGCTGAACCACCAGGGAAGCCCTTCTGTCAAAATCTAAAAGGCACACAATCTTTGAAACAGCAATGCCACTTCTAGAATTCATTCTACAGAAATACTTGTAGCATGGACTTCCCTGATGGTCCAGTGGGTAAGACTCTGTGCTTCCAGTGCAGAGGGCACGGGATCAGTCCCTGGCCAGGGAACTAAGTCCTGCATACACTGCATGACATGGCCAAGAAATAAAAATAAATAAGAAAAGGAAAAAGAGTTGAAAAAAGAAATACTTGCAGCAGCTTCATGGGGATTTATATGTAAAATGATGGCTACAACATTTTGAGGAATAGAAAAAATGAAAAGATCCAGATGTCCACACTAGAGAAATTCTATGGGTTCATAGAAAACTATAGGAACTGGTGTAGAATGTTGTTTAAGATATTAAGTGCAAAAAATTCAGACTTTTATATATATACACATACATAAAATATATATGCATGTGTTTATATAGACAACGATGTTATATGTATATGTGAATATGTGTATATATATGTATATGTGTGGTCAGTTGGGCCCAACTCTTTGTGACCCCATGGACTGTGGCTGACCCACTAGGCTGCTCTGTCCATGGCGTTCTCCAGGCAAGAACACTGGAGTGGGTTGCCATGCCCTCCTCCAAAGGATCTTCCTGTCTCCGTGACTGAACCAGAGTCTCTATGTCTTCTGCATTGGCAGGTGGATTTTTAGCATTGCACCACCTGAAGAGCACCCGCATATATATATATATATGTAATCTCACTTTTTTGGGGCTGAGCCACATGGCCTAGGGGATCTTAGTTCCCTGACCAGGGATTGAACCTTGGCCCCTGAAGTGGAAGCGTGGAGTCCTAACCACTGGACTGGTAGGAAATTTCCTTTTTTTTTAATCTCACATTTTTTAAAAACAAATGCTTGCACAGTTCTTTTTGTACACATATGGGATTGTGTCTTATTTTTTCTATGCTGCCATATGCAATTACCACAGGTTGGGTGGCTCACCAACAGCATGCCGTTTCCACGGGCTGGAAGTCTGATAGGCTTGACTGGGCTGCAGTCAAGGTGTTGGTGGGCTGTGTGCTTTTCTGGACGTTAGGGAGAATCTGTTTCCTGGTTCATTCGGGCTGTTGGCAGAAGCTGGTTTCAAGCTATTGTGAGTGACCTGGGGTCCTGTTCCTTGCTGGCTGGCAGATGCACGTCGTTCTTAGCTTCTTGAGGCCACCAGCATTCCTTGGCCTGCGGCTCCTTCATCTCAGAAGTGATGACCCAGGCAAGTCCCCCTCTCTCCCATGCTTCAAATCTCTCCTGCCTCATCTTCTGTTGCATTGCTGGCCTATTCTTCTGCCTCCCTCTGACTTTTTTCGTTTCTTTTTTTCCCTTCTCTCTCTCTCTCTATTTATTTATTTATTTTGGGGGGTTTATTTCCAAACCCTGGTGTTGAGGGCTGACTTTCAATAGATCACAGCGAGGGAGCTTCTCTGCTACCTCTGAAACTCTGACCTCTTTACTTTTTTAAAAAAATTAATTTATTTTCAGCTGGATCTTTGTTGCTGCTTTTTTTCAAGTTGTGGCGAGTGGGGGACTACCCTCTAGCTGCCGTGCTTGGACTTCTCACTGTGGCGATTTCTCTTGTTGAGGAGCATGGGCTCAGAATGCAGGCTCAGTATTGCAGGCTCAGTTTCCCCTTGGCATGTTGAATCTTCCTGGACCGGGGAACAAACCTGTGTCCCCTGCACTGGCTGGTGGATTCTTAACCACTAGACCACCAGGTGCATCCTGCCTCTTCTTTTAAAGACCTATGTGATGAGCTTGGGTCCATAGGAATAACCCAGGATATGTTCCCTAAAGGGTGTAACCTAAGGCCAGTTTCTTTCACCATGTAATATAACATACTCAGGTGCCAAGATCATGGGGGACACACACTCTGGCCTACCACAGATTATGTTTTGGGAGAAGTGTTCTTGGTAAGAAAAAGGCTTAGTGTCAGACTCTGGGTTGGACCTCAGAGAGAGGTGTTAGGAGCCCCAAGAAACCTAGATTTGTATCCCTGGCCTGTTTGCTCCAGGCTATGGGAACTTTGGTGAGCAGCTGCACCTCTCTGAACCTCAGTCTTATCTGTAACACAAGGGAGCAGATTTCCCACTTCTTCTGGAGCTTGTGTTTGGGTGGGGAGATTTGGCTAATATCCCTTTTTCTGCCCAAATCAAAGCTTAATTGTAGGGAGGAAGGGCATATCTACTTGCTCTTAGTGAATTTAATATGATTATTTTGCCTTTAAAAATATTTGTTGGTATTGTTGTTGAGTCACTTCCTGTCCGACTTTGTGACCCTATGGACTGTTGCACACCAGGCTTCCCTGTCCTTCACTATCTCCCAGAGTTTGCTTAAACCCATGTCCATTGATTCAGTGATGCCATCCAGTCATCTCATTCTCTATTACCCCCTTTTCTTCCTGCCCTCAATCTTTCTCAGCATCAGGGTCTTTTCCAATGAGTTGGCTCTTCGCATCAGGTGGCCAAAGTATTGGAGCTTCAGCTGCAGCATCACTCCTTCCCATGATGTTCAGGGCTGATTTCCTTTACAATTGACTGGTTTGATGTTGTGGTCCAAGGGACTCTCAAAAATCTTCTCCAGCACCACAGTTTGAAAGCATCAATTGTTTGGTGCTCAGCAGTCTTTATGGTCCAACTCTCACCTCCGTACATGACTACTAGAAAAACCATAGCTCTAACTACGCGGATATCTCTGCTTTTTAATACACTGTCTAGGTTTGTCATAGCTTTTCTTCCAAGGAGCAAGCATCGTTTAATTTTAACAAACATGCGGAAAAATGCACAAATGAATTTTTACACAGATCTATATACTGTGTTCCTATCAGGACCCAGGTAAAGAGTTAAGGCATTTCCAACCCTCAGTGGGCTGTCAGTTTAAACAAATTAAAAGATACAAGGAACACTTAGTTAAATTTGAGTTTCAGATAAACAGTGAGTAGATTTTGGCCTTTCTATCAGTGGAATCACACAGTGGGTCCTCCTCTGTGTCGTTCTGTGAGATTCATCCACGCTGGTGCCGGCAATGCTCTCTTTTTCACTGATGTATAGTGTTCCACTATATGGATACACCACACTCCGAGTTTTATTTTCTTGTTAATAGACCTTTGGGTTGCATTGAGTTTTAACCTACTAAAAATAGAGCTTTGTGAACATGACTTTCAGTGGCTAGATGCACTTACATGTGAAACTACTGGCCATTTTTAGTTTAAAAATTTTCCTCCCAGATGGGAGAAAAAGACATCCTCCCACACCAGTGAATAAATTGAAGTCTTGTGGGTTACATTCCAGCCCCCAGCCTGGTCTTATTTTTATTTCCTGAATGAAGGACCTTGTAAGCATTTTGAGTTTCCATCCTCTCTAATGGGTCTAAGGAGCCTGTGAAGCTTTAGCGAATGTTTTTTCTCTACTTTTAAGTCAATTTTATTTTCAATTTTGTAATTGAAGTATAATTGATTTACAATGTTATGTTAGTTTCAGGTATTCGGAAAAGTGATACAATTTCAAAGTGATTCAAGACCATGTCATTCAGTCACTAAGTTGTGTCTGACTCTTTGGACCCCTTGGTACTCTGAGATTCTGTCCTTCACTGTCTCCCGGAGTTTGTTCAGACTCATGTCTATAGAGTCCGTGATGCTATCCAACCATCTGTCCTCTGTCGCCTCCCCCTTCTTCTCCTGCTCTCAGTCTTTCCCATCTTCAGGGTCTGTTTTCAGTGAATGGGCTCTTTGCATGGTGGCCAAATACCTTTTCAGATTCTTTTCCTGTATAGGTTATTACAAAATATTGAGTATAGATCCCTGTTCTATATAGTAGGTTCTTGTTGCTTATCTGGTGTTGTATGTTACTCTCAAACTCCTAATTTATTCCTGCCCTCCCCACTACGTTTCCCCTTTGGTAGCCTTAAGTCCTCTAATTTTAGGGGCTATATCTGTTACTGATTTTTAGCAGAGAGAAGGCTGCTTCAGGAGTTATTGGTACTTGTTTAACCCATGGATGGTGAAGCCTGGTGCCCAGCGCAGCTATGTAAATGTCCCTGTCCAAGTGGGGGTGGTCTACAGAAGCCACTCAGACTGCCTTGCAGTCCCTGCCTCGCTGCTCCCCCTCCCGGAGCTCCTGAACCAGCTAAATTCATCAGGAGCATCTCCAGGTGCCATCTGGTTGCTATGGCAACTCAGGCTGGTCCAGGCTTGGCGGTGGGGGTCGACCCCCATCTCGGCTGCAGTTCCAGTTTGGATTCAGGGAAATAGGTACACGTGATACCTGGTGCTTTGAGGAAGTCCTATTATGATTACATTAACAGTAAAATTTTTTTTTTTTGTGGTCTCAGGCTTAATGCCGCTTCTCTTCTTCTGTTTGCTTTACCTCCATTGTCATCTCTTTGCACCGTCTGTTCGTGAAACCTGGCCGCTTCTAAGGGATGCAAACCCCATGTGCTTTGCCATTTCCTCTGTGCTGTGGCTGAGCAAACAGACAGGGAACAGCACACCTGGTCACAAGGCCCCGCAGGTGCCAGGAGCGGACCCCCGGCTGGACGCACCCGTTGGCTGGGGATGTGTTTGTTCCTGTGTGTAC
>SJYC01067652.1:0-77176 GCA_006408675.1 Madoqua kirkii
GGGGGGGGGGGGGGGGGGGGGGGGGTGGGGGGGGGGCAGGTGAGGGGTGGAAAGTGGAAATCACACTTTCACCTCACGCTTGCAGTCTAAACCTGGAAAGTGGTGTGGGAGTGGGGGTGGGGGTTAGGGAGGCTGTGGCGACTGATCCCGGGTTCCCTTTCTCTTGGCCAGTGACCCTGAAAGTGGGTCTTCTCCTGGGAGCCATCATTGGATGGACCAGTGGGGTTAGAAATAGCTCTTCTGGGCTCGCTCTCCACCGTGAAATCTGTCCAGGCTGTTTGAAGATTAAAAGCCGTTTGTGTGAATAAGGTTCAGTCCCCTATATGGAGGGAGAGCCGGTGCTTTTTTTCTTTCTCTTTTTCTCAAGAGCTTCTTTGGCCAAGGCTTAGATCTGGGGGGATTCTCGGGCAGACAGCAGGCAAGCGGGATGTGAATACGAATTCAAGGCTATTGAAGCTGAGGCTGACAGGGTTGCTAATCACTCTTGTGGCCCCAGAAATCCCTTCTCCCACCCACCTCACGCCTGCCAGGTCTGACCTCTTGGAAACTGGCAACTTCATCACTGGGCTTAGGCTCTGGCCTCCCCCACCTGGTGCCCCTCTTCCCCATTTTCTGTCTGCTTGAAGGGGGAACTGGGTTATAATGCCAGCTGGGTTCTGGGTGTAGTGATGAGGGACGTATAATTACAGAATGCAGTGAAAACTATTATCAAAATGTTCAGTCGCTCAGTCGTGTCCGACTCTTCTCGACCCCATGCACTGCAGCACACCAGGCTTCCTTGTCCTTCACTGTCTCCTAGAGCTTGCTCAAACTCCCGTCCATTGAATCAGTGATGCCATCCAACCATCTCATTCTCTGTCGTCCCCTTCTCCTGCCTTTAGTCTCCCAGCATCAGGGTCTTTTCCAATGAGTCGGCTCATCTCATCATGTGGCCAGAGTTCTGGAGCTTTAGCTGAAGCATCAGTCCTTCCGATGAATATTCAGGGTTGATTTTCTTTAGGATTGACTGGTTTGATTATTATCAAAATGAGCCAGTGTTTGTTTTGAATCAGAGGGCTTCAGGTAAGGTGAAAAAGGTGGCTCCAATGTGGACTGTAACATGGTTTCCTGAGGTTAGACTGACATCTGGTGGATTGTTTGGGCATCACATATAATAAAAAAAATTTTTTTTGCCCATGCTGTCTTCCTCTTGGCATTCGCTCCTCTCCATCCGTACATCTAGCCACCCGTCCACCCACCTTCCTACTGGACCGTCCATCATCCATTCATCCATCCACCCATCCATCCATCCACTCAGCAATCTTCCTATCCATCTATCCATTCATCCGTCTCCCCATCCCTCCCTCCCTTTACCTACCCATATTTCTATCCACCCATCCACCCATTCTTCCATCTGAGCATCCATCCATCCATTTACTCACCCATCTTTTTATGCATCTATCAGTTCATCATCTCCCTGTCTATCCTCCCATCCACTCATTCATCCATTGGCCTGTCCATGTTTCTATCCATCCAACCTCCCACCCACCGGTCTGTCTTCCATTTGTTCACCCATCCATCCGTATGTCATTTGTATACTCACTGATCTATATCTGTGTCTAGTCCTGCATCTCTCTACCCATCCTTCTGTTCCTCAATCCATTCATCCATCCATCCACCCACCTATCATTTCGTATTTCATAAATAACCAGTAGTGGTGTTGTAGTCGCTAAGTCCTGTCTGACTCTTGCGACGCCATGGACTGTAGCCCACCAGGATCTTCTGTCCATGGGATTTCCCAGGCAAACATACTGGAGTGGGTTGCCATTTCCTTCTCCAGGGAATCTTCCTGACTCAGGCACTGAACCCCCATCTGCATTGCAGGTGGATTCTTTACCTCCTGAGCCACCAGGGAAGCTCTGAAGTGTTAGTCACTCAGTTGTTTCTGACTCTGCAACCCCATGCACTGTAGCCCCCCAGGTTCCTCTGCCCAAGGAATTCTCCAGGCAAGAATACTGGAGTGGGTGGCCATTCCTTTCTCCAGGGGATCTTCCTGACCCAGGGATTGAGCCCACGTCTCCTGCATTGCAAGCAAATTCTTTACTGTCTGATCCAGCTGGGGTGTGGTGCATCTAATAAATGCAGCTGCAGAGCTAAATACCTCTCCCCTATTATCCCCTCTCTGGGCTTCCCTGGTGGCTCAGATGGTAAAGGATTTGATTGCAATGTCAGAGACCTGGGTTCGATCCCTGGGTTGGAAAGATGCCCTGGAGAAGGGAGCAGCTACCCACTCCAATATTCTGGCCCAGAGAATTCCATGGATTGTATAGTCCATGGAGTCGCAAAGAGTCAGACATGACTGAGCAACTTTCACTTTTTCACCTTCATTATCCCCTCTCTAGGATTCCCCTGCTCTCTCCTCTCCTTTCCCATTCATTTCCATTCCCCTCTTGTTTTCTTTTATTTTTTTTTTATTGAAAAAGAAATTTGATTAACTCTCAAAGAAACAGCGAAGCGTCTTTAAGGGGTTAGAATGAGTTATTTCAGCCGACCTGCAGAAAAGAGATTTTTAAGATAAGGAAAAGTGTTAGTGAATTAAAAAATTAAAACACCTGTTGCCCAAGGGAAATGATAACCATAATTTCTAACAATAATGACAGCTAGTGTTTATTGGCCACCTGCTGTATGCCAGACACTTTTAAAAAATATATTTATTTATGGCTGTGCTGGGTCTTCGTTGCTGCGTGGCCTTTTCTCTACTTGTGGTGAGCGAGGGCTGCTCTTGAGTTGCGGTGCTTGGGCTTCTCATTCCTGTGGCTTCTCTCGTTGCAGAGCACAGTCTCTAGCGTGCTATGGAACAGTGCTACGGAACAGTGGAACCGTGTCGTGTATCTGTTCTGTATACAGTAGCTTGCATCTGCTAATCCCAAACTCCCAGCCCTTCCCTCTTCACCTCCCCTCCCCGTCGGCACCCATGGGTCTGTTCTGTATGTCCTTGAGTGTGTTTCTGTTTTGTAAGTTCATGTCTGTCATTTTCTTAGATCCCACTGTAAGTGATATCATATTGTATTTGTCTTTCTCTTTCTGACTTGATTCACTTCGTGTGATCATCTCTAGATCCACTCATGTAGCTGCAAGTGCTGGCATTGTTTCACTTTTCATGACCGAGTAATATTCCACTGTGTACACATACATCTTTATTCATTCAGTGGTCAGTGGACGTGCAGGTTGTCGCCATGTCCTAGCTGTCATGAACAGTGCTGACATGAACATAGGGGTGCGCGTATCTTTTCTTTTTAAAAGATTTTATTGGAGTATAGTTGAGCTGCAATGTTGTGTCAGTTTCTGCTGTATAGCAAAGGGAATCAGTTACGATATACATATATCCACTCTTTTTTAGATTCTTTTCCGGTATAGGCCATTACAGTGTGTTGAGTAGAGTTCCCTATGCTATACAGTGGATATTTATTAGTTATCTATTTATTATATATATAGTACTGTATATATGTCAATCCCAGTCTCCCAGTTGATCATTTCTCCCCTTACCCCTGAGTTTGTTCTCTACATCTGTAACTCTTTGTTTTGTAGATAAGTTCATTTGTACCCTTTCTTAGACTCCACATATAAACGCTATCTTAGATTTGTCTTTCTCTGTCTGACTTACTTCACTCAGTCTGACAGTCTCTGGGTTTACCAGTGTTGCTGCAAATGGCAGTATTTTTTCTTTTTCTTTTTGTAGCTGAGTACCCTTCCACTGCATATGTGCACCACATCTTCTTTATCTGTTGATGGACATTTAAGGTTGGTTCCGTGTTCCAGCTGTTGTGGATAGTGCTGCTATGAACCGTGGGGTACATGTATCTTTTCAAATTAGTTTTGCCCAGATAAATGCCCAGGAGTGGGACTGCTGGGTCACATGGTAACTCTGTTTTTAGTTTATTGAGGAACCTCCGTATGGTTCTCCATAGTGGCTCTTCCAATTACATTTCCATCAACAATGTCGGAGGGTTCCCCTTTCTCCACACCCTCTACGGCACTTGTTATTTGTAGACTTTTTAATAATGGTCATTTCTGACCAGTGTAGGCTGATACTTCATTGTAGTTTTGATTTGTATTCCGCTAATAATTAGTGATTTTGAACATCTTTTCATGAACATGTTTTTATTTATGTTTATATAAGTATTCCACTAAAATTATTATATACACTATAAAATCTACAAAAGTCAAAATGTTAAAAGGGTGAAACACCAATGAGATAAATATTTTGAAATGGCTTTAATTTTTGAAAGTTATCCTGTGTTTTGTAAGAGCTTTTAAGGGCTCCCCAGGTGTCACAGTGATAAAGAATCTGCCTAGCAATGCGGGAGACACAGGACATGTGAGCTCAATCTCTCGGGGAGGAAATGGCAAGCCACTCCAGTATTCTTGTCTAGAGAATCCCGTGGACAAAGGAGCCTGGAATGCTACAGTCCACAGGGTGGAAAAGAGTCGGACATGACTGAGCATGCGCGCACAAGCTTATTCTGAAAATGTTCAAATACACTAAGAGAGAACCCCACATACCCATTGCTGCTGCTGCTGCTAAGTCGCTTCAGTCGTGTCCAACTCTGTGCGACCCCATAAACGGCAGCCCACCAGGCTCCTCCATCCCTGGGATTCTCCAGGCAAGAACACTGGAGTGGGTTGCCATTTCCTTCTCCAATGCGTAGAAGTGAGAAGTGAAAGTGAAGTTGCTCAGTCGTGTCTGACTCTTAGCGACCCCATGGACTGCAGCCTTCCAGGCTCCTCCGCCCATGGGATTTTCCCGGCAAGAGTACTGGAGTGGGGTGCCATTGCCTTCTCCACATACCCATTACCCAAATATAATTATCAGCATTTAGACTTATAAGTCCATTTCTCTCTTTATTTTTGAGCTATTTTAAAGCAAATTCCAGACTTCATATGATTTTATAAACTTCCGTCTACATCTCTTAAAAGCACACAAATATTTTCTTACTGCTATCACACTGACAAAATTAACAATGATTTTTAAATGTCATTTAATTTCCAGTCCACATTCAGATTTTCCTGCTTGTCTTTCTACAGTCGATTTCTTTGAATTGAGAAAGTCTGTTTCTCACATTTGGTAGTCATATCTCTTTTTACAAATGGTAGTGAAATAGACATAACATAAAATTGGCCATTTTCACCACTTTTAAATGGTGACGTTCAGTACATTCATTTTTATGCAGCCACCAGCGCCCTTCATCTCTAGAACTCTTTTCATTTTGCAAAACTGAAACTCTGTCCCCAGTAAGTACTGGCTCCCATCCCTCGCCCCCTTCTTTTGGCAACCACCATCCTGCTCTCTGTCTCTGTGAATGTGGCTGCTCCGGGGACCTCATGTGAGTGGAATCATGCAGTATTTGTCCTTTTAACATAATGTCCTCAAGGGTCATGCACGTCACGTGTGTCAGAATTTACTTCTTTCTGAGGCTGAATACTATTCCAGTGTGTGAATGAACTGCCTTTTGTTTATCCATTCATCGACTGATGGACACTTGGGTTCTTTCTGCATTTTGGTGGTTATGAATAATGCTGCTGTGAAAATATGTATATACCTGTATCTATCTTTGAGACCCTGCTTTCAGCTCCACTGGGTCTGTACACAGAATGGGAATTGCTGGATCATATGGTAATTCTGCTGAATCATACGGGCTTCCTGGCTGGCTCAGTGGTAAAGAATGTCCCAGTGCAGGAGCTACAGGAGAGGTAGGTTCGATCCCTGAGGTGGGAAAATTCCCTGGAAGAAGAATGGCAGCTAACTCCAGTATTCTTGCCTGGAGAATTCCCATGGACAGAGGAACCTGGTGGATTACAGTCCATGGGGTCTCAGAAGACTCAGACACAACTGAGTGATCACACATTCATGGCAATGCTATAGACTTTTTTTTTTCCAGTTTTTTTAAAAAAACCTTTATTTATTTGACTGCATCTGGCTTAGTTGAGGCATGTGTTGTGGCATATGGGCTCCCCTAATTGCAGCACACAGGCCCAGCTGCCCTGAGGCATGTAGAATGCCAGTTTCTTGACCAGGAATCAAATCCGAGTCTCCTGCACCCTAAGGTGGATTCTTAACCACTGGGCCACCAGGGAAGTCCCCTATATATGTATCTTTGAGACTCTCCTTTCAGCTCCTCTGGGTCTGTACACAGAATGGGAATTGCTGGATGATATAATTCTATGGGCTTCCCAGGTGGCGCTAGTGGTAAAGAACCTGCTTGACAAAATAAGAGTAAGAGATGTGGGTCCGATCACTGGGTCAGGAAGATCCCCCGGAGGAAGGCATAGCAACGCACTCTAGTATTCTTGCCTGAAAAGTCCCATGGACAGAGGAGCCTGGCAGGCTACAGTCCATGGGGGTCACAAAGAGTCAGACACGGCTCTTTGAGCACAAGAGCATGAAGGAGAATGAAGTATACCTCCACAACACGGTTATTTATCTTGTTTCTTGTCTGTCTTGCCCAATAGAATGTCCACGGAAGGGCTGTTTGTCTGGGTCCCCAGTACCTGAGACTGAGGCTGGCTCTCATAGGTGCTCAGGAAATATCTGTTGAATGAAAGCACCGGATAAGAATGAGTGAGCGGGGGTTGCTGCCAAGCAGATATGTGGATTTGGTCCACCATACACGCAGGATTAAGAAAGTGCAACGCTTTGTTTCGGATGAAGCAATAGCAGACATGGAAGTTGGAGTGTTTGGTTCTACACGTTCACAGATGTACTCTCTGGGTTGGCCCTGATCCACTCTGGAGGTTCTTAGACCCAGAGTTGATTGCGGAGAGGCTCCGTCCCCCTCCTCCTCTCCCTCTGTGTTTTCCCTTCTCTTCTTCACTGCTTCCTCCTTCCGTCTCCTTGGCTCCTCTCTCCCTTCCTCCCTCTACCACTCCCTCTTTTTTTCTCAGCCCTGCATCTCTTTCTCCTTCTTTACTACAGCCCCCTCCATCTGCTTCCCTCATATCCATCCCCTCCTCCCTTCTCTCCATCCCATCCCTCCTCCCTCCTCCTCTCCATTCACCCATCTCCTTTCCTCACCCCTTGACCCCATCCTGCCTTCCTCCCCTCTCTCCTTCCACCCTTATTTAGGACACCACCATGCTCAGCTCAGTGAGGGGCCTTGGGGATGCATCAGTCAACAGTCCAGCTCTTTCCAGAATGACACTCTCCAGTCAGCAGGAAAATCCAGCATGAAGCAAATGGTGACAAGCAGGAAGAGTGTCCAGACAGGGGCTGTATAAGGGTCCTGGGGGGAGCTGGGGGAGTGTCCCCAGGAAGAAATTTCCAGGCTAGTTCCTCTCATCCTTGACTACACTTTAGAACCCCTATGGAGGGTCTTGTTAAATGCAGATTCTGACTCAGCAGATCTGGGCCAGGGCCTGAGACTCTGTGTTTCTTTCTAAGAGTCTCCCAGTTGGAATCAGTGCTGTTGACTGTGTACAGTGGTCTGAGTAGCCAATTCTGAGCCGTCGTTATCATTATCATCAAACAGAGGATGTGGGTGGGAGAATGGAGGGCAGGGAGAGAAGAGCTAAGCAAACTGCGAAGAGTATCATGAATAATACTCAAGCTATGATGATAACAAATATTTGTGGAGGACTTAATATCTGCAGGGCACAGTTCCAAGCCCTATATATATACTCATTTAATCCTCATCCCCATTGTTATAAATAAGATTGGGCAGCATGCTATTGTTTTCCTAAGCATTTCTAAGTTTCACGTCTTACTACAAGCACACAACAGTCTCATGAACAGCCAGGGCAGGCATTTTTGCTGTTATTATTATTATTATTATTATTGTGAATTTATTATTATTATTTTGGCTATTCTTTGATCTTCGTTGTGGGGCTTCCCTGGTGGTTCAGATGATAAAGAATCCTCCAGAAATGCAAGAGGCCCAGTTTCAACCCCAGGGTCAGAAAGATCCCCTGGAGAAGGGAATGACAACCCATTCCAATATTCTTGCCTGGATAATCCCATGGACAGAGGAACCTGGCAGGCTACAGTCTGTGAGGTCGCAAAGATTTGAACACGACTGGGCTGGAACAGCTCCTGGCACAGAATAAGTGTTCTATAAGCAACCAGCTTTGGTCATTGCGTGGGGAGAAGGAGGCCAGGGGGACCCTACTGTGCCCTGGGTTCACCCCTTTTCACTTGCGGCTGCCACGACTAGCCACTAGGAGGCGCTGTGGCTCCCGCGTCTGGAGAGCACAGAACAGAAGCGAGGTGCGGGAAGCGGTCAGTAAACCTTCCACGGTGCCTACTTCCTGGCTTCATCCTTCCTGCTCTCGGTACTGAGAAATGGATGGCAGCCCCAAATCAAGAATCAAGTTTTCATCAGCTAGTACTCAATCGTTCCATATATGGTGATTTCTTTTTCATACACAAAGTGCTTGGTAAAGACGAATTGAGAGGACTCGGGGATTGATTAGCTCCCAGAAGTGCTAAAAGGTTTCAGGTAGGTCCTGGGGTCAAGTGTGGGGCCCAGCTGTCTTTGTTCTGGAGTGTGGTTGAATTTCTGGACTAGGAGCCAGATAGCAGGGGTTCAAATCGCAGCTCTGGCCTTCCCTGTCTCTGAGGGAAGAGTATTCTCTGCTCTGCCTCAGTTTCCTCATCTGTAAAATGGGGATAATACCTGCCTTTGGGCTTCTGACAAAGATGAAATTCAATGCATTGTTAGAGAGCAAGCATTTAGAACAGTGCAGGTGTGTAGTAAGCCTTGATAACCGTTTGCTATGGTCTGGAGAAGGGTAGACCTTTAAGTTTCTGGAAGCTATGTTAACACACAGTTAAAAAGAAAAAAGAACAGCAGGTTGTGAAGACATCAAAACTGAAACCTGGCCTTTAAAGAAGACCTGCTTGAGAATCAGAGCACCTTCTCTTTTTTTTTTTCCTTCTCTTTTCAGGGAGGCAGTTGGACAATTCTAGCCTAGTTGATATTAAAAAAAAAAAATAGGTCTGGTCCCAGGGAGCTTCTTTTTCAGTGCTGCTGTCTGGTTTTAGTGCAGAAAGACCCTCCTTTTGTCCTTTGAATTAGCAGCTTTGGCTGCAGCTAGCTGTGGAGGGCCTGGGGAAGCCACCCTGCCCCCCAGAGATGGTGTCCTTTTTCATCATCAGATTTTCCACATGAGTCTTTGGAACCCAAGCAGCTTGTGAGATCCTCCCAGAGTCACCATCCTGCTTACTGCTGCCTCCATCTTTTATTCTGCCACCATCGCTCCGAAAATCTGTCCTTTCAACCCTGCAAGGTTCTTTTGATAGTGTCTGTGCACTTTTGCTCCAGGCTCTCACAACTGCTTCCCCCCAGGTGGGTCTGTTGGCTTCATTTCTGCCTACCCTTTGACTATTGTTCTTCTCACTTTTGGCCAAGGCTCGCTAGACACGTTTCTGTTCCCTGTATCTGCAAGTGCTTGCTCACCTCAGAGCCTTTGCACTGGCTCTTCCCTGCCCTGCGGGGCTTTTGCCGTGGCTGGCTCCAGCTCGCCTTCCAGCCTCAGCGTAGATGCCACCTCACGTAAAGCTGCCCCTCCCCCTCCCAAGGAGCATATCACTGTTCATTACAATGAGGTATTTTCTCTTACATTATTAGACTACCAGCAACCCGAGGGCAGGTTTTCTTTTGATTTTTCTTGTCCACTACTGTGTCCCCAGTGCTTGGGAAAGTGCCCAGTGCATAGAAGGCGCCAGTGTGGGTTGTTGTTCAGTTGTTAAGTGGTGTCTGACTCTTTGACACCCCCTGGACTGCAGCACACCAGGCTTCCCTGTCCTTCACTCTCTCCTGGAGCTTGCTCAAACTCTTGTCCATTGATTTGGTGATGCCATCCAACCGTCTCCTCCTCTGTCACCCACTTCTCCTCCTGCCCTCAATTTTTCCCAGCCTCAGGGTCTTTTCCAATGAGTCGGCTCTTTGCACTAGCCAATCAATCCTTGGGAACCTGAACATCTGTATTGATGATCTTTCTATGTCTCTGGCTTAGAGACCTGAAAGCCTCTTAAAACAAGTGAACCCAATTTTCGTTTTTTTTTAGTTCTCTGCCCGGGGCATCCTCTGGTTCCAAGTTCTGCATGCTCTACTCAAGGGGGTCTGCCTGGAAGAGGAGGCAGACAAGAGACTAGTGACTGCCCACAGTATCCAGTACACAGGGACCAGTCCCTGTTTATCCCACAACTGCCAAAAGCCCAGCTTTGGGTTGATGGGCTTAAGGTATGGGCTCAAGACGTCCTTACCCCAGCACCCATTTCACAGAGGAGGCAACTGAGGCACAGAAAGAAAAATAATGAACCCAATAGGCCAGAACCAACCTTGGAACCACATCTGTTCAAATCCAGAGCCCAGGTTCTTGATTTCTCTCCTAACATGATCATGATTTTGGAAACACCTGGCACATAGTGGAATGAAAGAATGAAGTGTAATCATTAAGTTTCCCCCTGCATTTTAGGTACTCAAATCCATGGAGGCAAAGCCTTTCTCTATTGATCCTTGAATCTTTGGAATTGTTTGCACAGAGCTTTGTGGGTAGAAGGCACACAATATCTGTTGAACTTGATTGTGTCAAGTCTGAGGTGGTTTCAGAATGAAATCTATAAAGTCCTGAAGGCACGACTCATTCTCTAAATCCTGGCCGCTAGAGTGAGCCCGATGAAGGCCAAATTGGGATAAAATGATATAACGTCTTACCTTCTAGCATTTCCAGTGTTTCAAAGCTCCTTCGGATAGGGGCAGGCCTTATAACCCCCAGATGAGCTCAGAGCCACAGATCAGATCAGTTGAAAAATAGTTCCACCATCTCCTTGAAATGCCACTTTGCAAAGCCAGCGTATTCTGTGGGCTTCCAAGAAGGCTGTTCTTGCCGGTTGAAAGGTTTTCTGGACTTCTCCAGGCAGACCCTCGGGAGTAAATCACGCAGGACTTGGAACCGGAGAATGCCCTGGGCAGAGAACTAAAGAGAAAATGGAGTTCCCTTATCTTAAGCGATTTTCAGGTCAGATCTCTAAGCCAGAGACATGGAAAGAGCATCAGTGTAGACATTCAGGTTCGCAGGGATTGACCAGTTATTCGCGCAATGAACATTCCCTAGAGAAGGAAATGGCAACCCACTCCAGTATTCTTGCCTGGAAAACCCCATGGACAGAGGACCGTAGCAGGCTGCCGTTCATGGGGTCACAAAGAGCTGGACATGACTGAGCGACTGAGCACAGCACACATTGCTGCCTTCTATGCACCGGGCACTTTCCTAAGCACTGGGGACACAGTAGCGGACAAGAAAGACCAAAAGAAACCCTGCCTTCAAGTTGCTGGCAGTCTTAACATAGGAGAAAAATACCTCCCTGTAGATAATAACCAGAGTGATATGATCCTTGGGGCGGTGGGGGTGTGTGTGCTCTGTGTGGGCTGACAGCTGTGCTGAGACTGGACGGCGGGTTTAGGCCAGCCACGGCAGAATCACTGTAGGTCATGGAAGAGCCCGTGCGAAGGTCCCGAGGTGAGCAGGCACTTGCAGATACAGAGGACAGCAAAGGGTCTAGTGAGCCTTGGCCAGGAATGAGGGCAGTAATAGCACAGCTTTTCTGGAGGGCCCCAAACGTGGGACAGAGAAGAGACTGGAAAGCAAAAGGAGCTGCCTTCAAATCGGAGACCATCCCATTAGAGCTGGGTGATCCTGAGCAAATGCCACAGCCTCTCTGAGTGCTGGGGGAGGTTACGAAAGTTCCTGGTCTCGGGAAGTGTGTTGATGAGGCAGGGCCCAGATCATAGGGTTTTGGAGGAAAATTCACTCTTGTCTTTCCCCCTTTCTGGTCTGTGGACCACCATGTAGCTCCTCCAATTTGCATCTTGGCTCAAGGGATGTTGAATAAGAGACCCACACAGCTTAGGGGTTCTGGAGTTAGCCTGGCTGGGTTTTTGCTCTGGCTCTCCTATTTGCTGTGTGACCTTGGACAAGTGACCCCACCTCTCTGAGCATTGGGAACACAGAGCCTCAGGCACTACACCACCAGGGAAGTCCCTGAATGTGTTGAGTTTTTCTGCAGCTGTGTGGTTGAAATTCCTTACAAATTGGTGTGGAGCCTGCCTGTGCATTGGGCCTATTGATCAGCCTATGGGACATTCTGGAACTCTTTAATTCTTGCTTCTGAATAAGAAGTCCCCATTTAAAAGAGGTTTCATCAAATGAGGCCACACTGGAGAGCTGATTTGGTTTCTTAGCCACGAATTAGATCCTGTAAGTGCTGCCAGCTCTTTAGATCTCTGTCTAAAATCTCCAGGCCTGAGCTGGGTATGTGTGCTGGCCTCCGGCTGACCTCAGCAGGTCAGCAGCATGGCAGAGTCTTGGATTTCTTTGTGGTGGAAAAGAGTTTCTGATGACAGTGCGTCCGTGCGGCTTTGGCTGTCCCGCAGGATAACCAGTAGACATTTTTAAATTCTGGTAGCTTTCTCAGCTGTAAGCACCCTTTTGTCACTGTTCAGTCACTAAGTTGTGTCCCAACTCTTTGCGACCCCATGGACTGCAGCGTGCCCGGCTACCCTGTCCTTCACCATCTCCCAGAGCTTGCTCAAACTCATGTCCATTGAGTCGGTTATGTCATCCAACCATCTCATCCTCTGTCATCCCCTTCTCCTCCTGCCTTCAATCTTTCCCAGCATCAGGGTCTTTTCCAGTGAGTCGGCTCTCCGCATCAGATGGCGAAAGTATTGGAGCTGCAGCCTCAGCATCAGTTCCTCCAGTGAATATTCAGGGCTTCTTTCCTTTAGGATGGACTGGTTTGATCTCCTTGCTGTCCAAGGGACTCTCAAGAGTCTTTTCCAGCACCAGCATTCGAAAGCTTCAATTCTTCAGCACTTAGGTTCTTTATGGTACAACTCTCACATCCACGCCCCTACGAGGGACTGTTAAAAAAACTCAGGTATGAGGCTTCCCTGGTGGTCCAGGGGTTAAAAATCTGCCTGCAAATGCAGGGGACACAGGTTCCATCCCTGGTCCGAGAAGATCCCACATGCCATGGAGCAACTAAGCTCAGGCGTTTCACAACCCTCAGGCCGACAGCCCATGCTCTGCAGGAAGAGACGCCATTGCAATGAAAAGCCCGCACATCACAGCTGGAGTAGTCCTGCACGCCACAACCAGAGAAAGCCTGTGCACAGCAACAAAGACCCAGCACAGCGAAATAAATAAAACAAACAAGCAAACAGACCACAGGTATGGCAGGGCCCACTGGGAGTTTTTGGTGCAGCAGTTCGGGGGCCTGCCCTTCTCACAAGTTTTCAGGTGATGCTACTGCTGGTCCAGGGAGCACACTTTGAGAAGCATGTATTTCATTAAGTAGTTTCCACCTTAAATGCACATAAAGATCACCTGGGAAGGGACTTCCGGGGTGTCCAGCAGCTGAGACTCCACACTCCCAATGCAGGAGTTCGATTCCTGGTGAGGGAACTAGATCCCGCATACCACAACTAAGGAGTTGTATGCTGCAACTAAAAAAAAAAAAAAAAGATCTTGCATGCTGCAAGCAAGGTCCAGCACAGCCAAATAAATAAATGAATGTTGTTGTTGTTCAGTCACTAAGTCGTGTCTGACTCTTTACAACCCCATGGACCGTAACCCACCAGGCTCCTCTGTCCATGGGATTTCCCAGGCAAGAATTCTGGAGTGGGTTGCCAGTCCCTTCTCCAAGGGAATTTATTCAAACCAGGGATCGAACTCACGTCTCCTGCATTGGTAGGCAGATTCTTCCCCACTGAGCCATCTGGGAAATCCTTCTGGGAAGCCCTAAATAAAAAAATATTTTTTAAAAAGGTTACCTGAAATGTTTTTTTAAAATTCCCAACACCTAGATGGTACCCCCATTAAATCTCTCTCTGGGATGGAGTCCAGGCATGGGCACTCTGAACGTTTCCAGGTGATTCTCCCTGGCTATTATGCTTGAGAACCAAAGGGTGGGTCACCACTCTTCACTTTGCTCATGACACACTCACAGGAGGCGTCTGGGTTTACACGCAACTAGGAAATTAAAAATCTGTTGGAGGGATAAAAAAAAATCCTATGTCTAATCCGTTCCTCAATGTGGAATTACTCTCCTCTGATTCATGGCTTGGATTTTTACTGTTTTGGGTTCAGTGATCTCTTCTTTGTGTATTCAGGAGAGATGTTCAGCTGGGAGACACTGGTATGGCTGATTGTTCAAATATTAGCATAGTTCCATAATGATTAGTAGATAGCTATTGCCTGGAGCCCCTGAGTCAGTTCCACCTTCAGCCACGTCCCTTCCTGGGGTCTCCTATGCCTCCTGGTAAACCACACTCCAAGGGTGGTGCCTCTTGAATTTAAGTATTTTGAGTTTCTCCACAGTGCATTTGACCTGCTTACCCATCTCTATAATTTTAGTTGTTTTTTTTTGTTTTGTTTTGTTTTTTGGTCTGAGCAAAGGGGTATCTGGAATAGGTAGAAGGTGGGTTTGCAGACTCAGGAATGCATGAAAGTGCCTTTATGTTTGGAGAGGGGTGGTGCTGATTCCAGTCCTGGCTGTGACCTTGACCTGCTGGTGAAGTCTTCTTCGCTCTCTGTGCTTCAGTTTTCCCAGATGGTTGGGGTGAAACTCCAATGAATTAATGCATGGACATGTCTTAGAATGGGACCTGCTTTGTAGTCATCATCATTTAAGTGCTAGCTATTTCTGCTTTATTGATTATGCCAAAGCCTTTGACTGTGTGGATCACAATAAACTGTGGAAAATTCTGAAAGAGATGGGAATACCAGACCACCTGACCTGCCTCTTGATAAATCTGTATGCAGGTCAGGAAACAACAGTTAGAACTGGACATGAAACAACAGACTGGTTCCAAATAGGAAAAGGAGTACGTCAAGGCTGTATACTGTCACCCTGCTTATTTAACTTCTATGCAGAGTACATCATGAGAAACGCTGGGCTGGAAGAAACACAAGATGGAATCAAGATTGCCAGGGGAAATACCAATAACCTCAAATATGCAGATGACACCACCCTTATGGCAGAAAGTGAAGAGGAACTAAAAAGCCTCTTGATGAAAGTGAAAGAAGAGAGTGAAAATGTTGGCTTAAAGCTCAACATTCAGAAAACAATGATCATGGTATCTGGTCCCATCACTTTATGGCAAATAGATGGGGAAAGAGTGTCAGACCTTATTTTTGGGGGCTCCAAAATCACTGCAGATGGTGACTGCAGCCATGAAATTAAAAGACGCTTACTCCTTGGAAGAAAAGTTATGACCAAGCTAGACAGCATATTCAAAAGCAGAGACATTACTTTGCTGACTAAGGTCCATCTAGTCAAGGCTATGGTTTTGCCAGTAGTCATGTATGGATGTGAGAGTTGGACTGTGAAGAAAGCTGAGTGCTGAAGAATTGACACTTTTGAACTGTGGTGTTGGAGAAGACTCTTGAGAGTCCCGTGGACTGCAAGGAGATCCAGCCAATCCATTCTAAAGGAGATCAGTTCTGGTGTTCATTGGAAGTGTTCATTGGAAGGACTGACGCTGAAGCTGAAACTCCAATACTGTGGCCACTTCATGGAAAGAGTTGACTTACTGGAAAAGACCCTGATGCTGGGAGGGACTGAGGGCAGGAGGAGAAGGGGACAACAGAGGATGAGATGGCTGGATGGCATCACTGACTCGATGGACATGAGTTTGGGTGAACTCCAGGAGTTGGTGATGGACAAGGAGGCCTGGCGTGCTACGATTCTTGGGGTCACAAAGAGTCGGATGCGACTGAGCGACTGAACTGAACTGCACTGAAGTGCTAGTGTTTCTATTAGCTATTTAGTGCTGGGTAACAAATGGCCATAAACCATGTAACAAATTCCCACAAACTTAGTGACCTTTTTGTGTGTGTGTGTGTGGCCACACCATGTGGCATGCAGGATCTTAGTTCCCTGACCAGGGGTCGAACCTGTGCCCTGTACCATGGAAGTGCAGAGTCTTAACCACTGGACCACCAGGAAAGTCCCTTTAGTGGCTTTAAATAACACATGTTTATTATCTCACGGATCTCCATGTTACTTCTCTGGACCCTCTGCTTTTGGATCACTCAGAAGTCTATAATCAGGGTGTTGGACAGAGTTGGGTCTCATCAAAGGCTCAACTGGGGAAGGGTCTGCCTTCAAGCCACACCTGGTTGTTGGCAATGTTCAGTCCTTGCAAACTGTTGAACTAAGGGCCTCAGTTCCTAATTGTTGGACAGAGGCCACCCTCGGCTCCTCCCCCATATGGCCGCTTGCTTTGTCAAAGTCAATATAGGGAGTCTGCTAGCAAGACAAGCTGGAATGTTTTGCAGCCTAATTACAAAAATTACACCCCTTTGATACATGGATACAATGGAATACTGTTGTTGTCTTGTGTTAATTGCTCAGTTGTTTCTGACTCTTTGTGACCCCATGGACTGGAGCCTGCTAGGCTCCTCTGTCCGTGGAATTCTCTAGGCAGGGTATACTAGAGTGGGTTGCCATTTCTTTCTCCAGAGGATCTTCCTGACCCAGGGATCGAACCCAGGTCTCCTTCATTGCAGGCAGATTCTTTTACTGTCTGAACCACTAGGGAAGCACACAATGGAATACTTCTTGGCCACAAAAAAGAACAAAATAATGCCATTTGCAGGGACACAGATGCAATTAGATGCTATCATACTAAGTGAAGTAAGTCAGACAGAGAAAGACAAATTCCATGATATCACTTATATGTGGATCTAAAATATGGAACAAATGAACTTATCTGCGAAACAGAAACAGACTCACAGATGCAGAGATCAGACGTGTGGTTGCCAAGGGGATGGGGTAGGGAGAGAGATGGACTGGGAATTTGGGGTTGGTTCAGTTCAGCTCAGTTCAGTCACTCAGTCGTGTCTAACTCTTTGTGACCCCATGAATCGCAGCACGCCAGGCCTCCTTGTCCATCACCAACTCCTGGAGTTCACCCAAACTCATGTCCATCATGGAGTCGGTGACGCCATCCAGCCATCTCATCCTCTGTCGTCCCCTTCTCCTCCTGCCCCCAATCCCTCCCAGCATCAGGGTCTTTTCCAATGAGTCAACTCTTTGCATGAGGTGGCCAAAGTACTGGAGTTTCAGCTTTAGAACTGGGGTTGGTAGATGCAAGCTGTTACATTGAGAATGGATAAACAACAAAGTTCTACTGTACAGTATAGGGTATTATAGCCAGTCTCCTGGGATAAAGCATAATGGAGAAAAATATTAAAGAATATATAAAGTGTGTGTTAGTTGCTCAATCTATCTGTGTAAAACTGAGTCACTTTGCTGTATAGCAAATGGCACAACAATGTAAATCAACTCAACTTCAATAAAGTGACATCGTCTCAATGCTGAGATACTCCATTGGTCAGAAACAACTTCTTCAGGAAAGAGAACTCTGCAGAGCTGTGAGTACAAGCAGTGGAGTCCATTGGTGCCGTCTTAGAAGTTGCCTTCTGCAGGTTTTTTTTTTTCATTTTTGGATATAGGTAATCTGACCTTGGCCTTCCTTGGTGGCTCAGATGGTAAAGAATCTGCCTACAATAAAGGAGACTCAGATTCAGTCCCTGGATCAGGAACATCTGCTGGAGAAGGGAATGGCAACCCACTCCAGTATTCTTGCCTGGAGAATTTCATGGACAGAGGAGCCTGGCAGCCTACAGTCCATGGGGTCAAAAAGAGTTGGATACAACCGAGCAACTAACACACACACACACACACACACACACACACACACACACACTCACTCACACTGTAACCTCGGTCATCATTTTTCCCTCTTGGGGCATGGGTATCTTGGGGCAGTATCAAAGCATCCAGAAGCTCCTTGAATCATCATCAGTCCTCACTGGTTACCTTTGAGACCTTCCCACGTCCCAGAATGCAAGGCTCTTTCAAGTTGGAGATTCAATGGCTTCTGAGACAAGTTGGGGACCTAGGAATCTCTGGGGTTGCCTAAAACTTTTCATGAGGGTCTAGCAACCCTGGATAGTCCATGCATCCTTCCACTCTTGGGGAGCTTTTTATACATGGGGAATCCCCCAACCTCCCTGTCTTCCACTTGCTGACCCTTCAAGTCATCTGGGAACCTTTGGGCACAGCTAATGTAAGTTCCTCAGTGAGTTCAGGATTTCCTAAGAGACAAGGAAGATATTGACTTCAAAGCTTTTTTGTCTCTTGTGAGGCCGGAGACCACAGCTTTCTGTAACAGAGAGAGAGATGTTCTGTGTTGGAAGAGAGAGTCATATAGTGGATTTCCAGTGGCCATCTATCTTACATATGTTAGTGTATATGTTTCTGTGCTACTCTCTCCATCCTGTGGGGCTTTTAATGTAATGTGATGTGTTCAGTTGTGTCCAACTCTTTGTGGCCACATAGACTGTAGCCTGCCAGGTTCCTCTGTTCATGGAATTTTCCAGGCCAGAATACTGGAGTGGGTTGCCATTTTGTCCTCCAGGGAATCCTCCCAACTCAGGAATTAAACCTGCATTTCAACCTCTTCTACACTGACAGGCAGGTTTGTTACCACTAGCACCACCTGGGAGGCCCTATGGGGCTTCTTTAAGGATCCAATAAGGAAGTATTTGTAACACACTTTGTAAACCAGCATTGCCAAACTTAGTTGTCAAATTACAGATGATTGGAGCAGGCTTGATTTAAGGTGAGACGTTTCAATGAATTCTCAGCTTCCATCCCAGACAACAGGGAATGGTGAGGCCTGTGGCTAAGCTCCAGCCCTGCCCCCTCTCCCCCTCCCCAAGGATACGGTCATTGTTTGATAGAAGCTGGTTAATGCCAGATGGGAATATGGCTCAGTGTGGCTTAATCTTCTGATTTTATGAGAAGAGGCAAAGATTCCATCTTTATGTGTAATCTCCTGATTTGTCCTTATATTTATATCTTAAGATGTAGGTAGACCAAGGAGGTTTTTGTGAGGTCTCTTTAGCATCTGCCATAAAACCTAGTACTCTAGATACCAGTTATTAATTTCCCAAGGGTTTGTAAAACTGGAAGGCAAGGTGAGCCAGAGGGAGACCTAGAAGGAGGAGATGCCTTGTGGCAATGAAGATGAGGTGGATCTGAACTGGGAAGTAGTGTGGAGAGCAAAGATTGGAAAGACCCAGAAATATTTCAGATGGAGAATCAATATCATTGACTAAGGCAGAGATCCTTCACATTTGCTGAATCATGGAGCCCTATGGGGGCTTCCATTGTGGCTCAGCTGGTAAAGAATCCACCTGCAATGTGGGAGACCTGGGTTCTATCCCTGGGTCAGGAAGATCCCTTGGAGAAGGGAAAGGCTACCCACTCTAGTATTCTGGCCTGGAGAGTTCCATGGACTATATAGTCCAAGGAGCCACAAAGAGTCATACATGATGGAGCCCTTTGGAGTCCAGCGAAGCCCAGGAACCCTTTCCCAGAACTGAGGATTTTTTTTTTTTTTTGGTTTTTCGGGCATGCTGTGCAGCACTCAGAATCTTGGTTCCTCAACCAGGGATCGATCCCTTGACCCCATGCAATGGAAGCGCAGAGTCTTAACCACTGGACCATCAGGGAAGTCCCCAGAATTGTGTTTAAATGCATAAAATCAAATGCAAATAAGACCAATTATATTGAAAATTCTTTTTTTTTTAATTTAATACTTTATTCTATTTTACAGTACTGTATTGGTTTTGCCATACATTGACATGAATCAGCCACAGGTGTACACGATCTCCCCATGCTGAAGCCCCCTCCCACCTCCCCCCCCCATCTCCCCGGATCATCCCATATCAAAATATCTTTAAGTGGTGGATTTGCACACGTAACTAATGTGCTCCTTTAATAACCTGTGAGAAGCAAGACCTGATGGCAGGCCCAACAATTTCAAGTAGTGATGAGAAGCCGTATATTTTAAGATACCTACAGTGATTGTAATGCAACATAAACGGACACATTCTGTCTATGACAAAGCCACAGGTGCTGCTAACACTTAATACGACTGTAATTTATTACCCCCATTCATAGTTTTGGCTAGAGGTCGTGAAAATTAAGATGTGACTCTTTTTTTCCCAACCAATGTCACAGACTCCTTGAATTAAAAACAAGTTCAGTACCACTTCGTCTTGGAAGTGAAGGAAGAGATAGGTTCAGAGGAACTCTGGGGGAAGATCATGGTGGAGTTACCCAGCAACCTGTTAGAAATTACAGGAGAGAGCATAGTGGTTAAACCCATAGGCTTGGGAGCCTGGGTTCAAATCCTGACCCAATTTCTTAAAAGGTCTATAATCATAGTGTGTTCAACAGCACTCCACTTCTGGTACCAAATCTAGACTCCCCTGGCTTGTACAGGCATTACTGGCTCAACCTTGATGGGCTGATAATTGTACCACCTACCTTCTAGAGGTAGTACAGCATCAAATGAGTGAACTCATACATGCAGAGCGTTTGGCACACAAGTACTATAAGTTCTTGGCATGTAATAAGTACTGTACATGCCTGCTCAGTCACTCAGTCGTGTCTCATGTCTGACTTCTTGTGACGCCATGGACTGTGGCCCACCAGGCTCCTCTGTCAATGGGATTCTTCAGGCAAGAATACTGCAGTGGGTTGCCATTTTCTCCTCCATGGGATCTTCCCGACCCAGGGATCAAACTTGCATCTCCTGTGTCTCCTGCCTTGGCAGGTGGATCCTTTACTACTGAGCCACTCTGGAAGTCCCCAGTAAGTACTCTATAGACATAGCCATTATTATTAACAGGAACGGAAGTGGATGTTTATTCATTAATCACTCATTCAACACGTATTCATTGGATACTTTGAGACAGAGAGCAAATCAGACAAGGACCCTACTTTGATGGGGTTTAAATTCCCTAAGGGGAGACAGATGATATGCAAGTAACTAGATAATGGAATAATTTTAGAAAGTGATAAGTGCCAATAAAACAGGCTGATGGGTGAAATGTGATCAGGACAGGATCTTTTTTTTAAGCATTCTTTTTTCTTTCTTTGGCTATGTCACACACTGTGTGACTGTTCCAGTGAAGTAAATGCTTTAAGAGAGCTATAATTGAGAAATTAGTCACAGCTTTTAAAATTTATTTTTATTAAAAAATTTCTGTAGGAGTGCAGTTGATTTACAATGTTAGTTTCAAGTGTATAGCAAAATGAATCCATTATCATATACCTATATCTACTCTTTTTTAGATTCTTTTCCCATATAGGTCATATGGAGTATTGAGTAGAGTTATCTGTGCTATACAAAAGTCTTTATTATTTACCTATTTTTTAATATAGTAGTATGTATATGTCAGTCCCAATCTCCAAGTTTATCCTTCCCTGTTACCCCTAGTAACTATAAGATTGTTTTCAACATCTGTGACTCTTTTTATGTTTTATAAATAAGCTCATTTTCTCTTTTTTTTAAGATTCCACATATAAGCAATATTATATGATATTTGTTTCTCTGACTTACTTCACTCAGCATGATCATCTCCAGGTCCGGTATTGCTGCAAATGGCACTGTTTCCTTTTTTATGGCTAAATACTATTTCATTGTATATAGGTACCCCATCTTCTTTAGTCACAGCTTTCTAAAGGACTCCACAATCAAGACCCAAATCGGGAAATCAGCTCAAGAACAGAACAAGAAATATCACAGAAGCTTCCTAGAAGAACCAGCTAAAGAGATCACAATCAGGTCATGAAAAGCAAGGGAAGGTAGTGTTTCGAGGAGAATGGGGTCCTCAGGGTCAGATCCAACAACGAGACAAGTAGAGACACTGGGAAGAAGTCAGATATTGGCCAAGTGGGGGATTTCCAGGTGAGCAAAGGCTGAAAACCAGATGGTTGACTCATGTGAATGGAGAGGCAGTTGGGTGAGCTGTGCATTCTTTCTCCTAATCACTGAGCATCAGGATGTAGGAGTCATGTTTTGACTCATCTCTTCCTTTCAGTTTTGGTAATCAGTGTGTCATCAAGCACTTTCCATTCTTGCTTTGAAATGTCTTGCTCATCCACCATTTGTGGGTATCGAAGAACCCCACTTCCAACACCAAGTTCTGTTTTTTCATAACTTCTGTGCCTGTGAATGGACCAACCGCTTCACTATTTTCTCAAACTTCTGCCTTCTCCATCCATTTATTATCTGTACTTTTTCAGTATGCTGCATTTTCACTTGCTGCCAAACCTTCCCATATGATTATCATCAGACATTTACTCTGCTCCTATGTCGTTCCAGACATTGGGATGGGGGTTCAGTATAGCAATTGTTACCATTTATTGAGCACCTAACTTTGCAAAGTCAACTTGAATAAGGTTCTTACTCATGAAGAGTTTACAGTCTGATGGGAAGAGCAATTAGGGAAGTGATGATCAACCTAGTTATTGGTGATATTTATCATTAGTGGTATTCACTGAATATTATCACTGGTGCTATTTCTGGTCCTCTGATTCGTCTATGTGGAGGATAGGTATGACCACATGACTTCCTCTGGTTAGTAAGATGTATGTGAAAGTGACTTGAGTCATTTCTAGGTGGGAGTTTTAAAAGCCAGCGTGTGACATGCCACATTCCCTTTTTCCTGCTGTGATGAGATGGAACTTCTATCATCCTGGATGCAAATTATAACCTCCTGTCTCCTCTGTTGGGAATGAAGCAGGGGAAAAAGGAAACATTTGTTTTGTTAAGTCCCTGGGACTTGGAATTCTTTGTTACAGTGGTGAAATTGGGCAATCCTTTGATCACAGCATTTGTGAATCACCTAGATATTGCATGCTGGTTTCTCCTTTCCTGTTATGACCGCATTCTTCCTTTTGCTTCTTTTTCTTCTTAGGATTTTTGTTTTATGTGGATCATTTTTCAAGTCTTTATTGAATCTGTTGTGATATTGCTTTTGTTGTTTGTGTTCTGATATTTTGGCCAGGAGGCCTATGGGATCTTAGCTTCCAGACCAGGGATTGAACCCCAACTCCTTGCATTGGAAGGTAAAATCTTTACCACTGGACCATCAGGGAAGTCCCTTCCCTTCACTTTTGATTCCTTTCCAAATCCTATCAGTGTTCAGAAAACAGTTTCAGTGAAGCCTCCTTTTTTGAAAACTGAAGTATAGTTGATTCACAATGTGTTGGTTTCTCGTACAGCAAAGTGAGGTGAGGTGAAGTCTCTCAGTCGTGTCCAACTCTTTGCAACCCCATGGACTGTAACCTACTAGGCTTCTCCATCCATGGGATTCTCTAGGCAAGAATACTGGAGTAGATTGCCATTTCCTTCTCCGGGAAATCTTCCCGACCAAGGGATCGAACCCAGGTCTCCCGCATTGGAGGCAGACGCTTTAACCTCTGAGCCACCAGGAGTGATTCAGTTATCAATATATATGTATATTCTTTTTCATATTCTTTTCTATTATGGTTTATTACAGGATATTGAATATAGGGTTTCCCTGATGGGAATACCAGACCACCTGACCTGCCTCTTGAGAAACTTATATGCAGGTCAGGAAGCAACAGTTAGAACAGGACATGGAACAACAGACTGGTTCCAAATAGGAAAAGGAGTACGTCAAGGCTGTATATTGTCACCCTGCTTATTTAGCTTATATGCAGAGTACATCATGAGAAATGTTGGACTGGAAGAAGTACAAACTGGAATCAAGATTGCCAGGAGAAATATCAATAACCTCAAATATGCAGATGACACCACCCTTATGGCAGAAAGTGAAGAGGAACTAAAGAGCCTCTTGATGAAAGTGAAAGAGGAGAGTGAAAAAGTTGGCTTAAAGTTCAACATTCAGAAAACTAAGATCATGGCATCCGGTCCCATCACTTCATGGCAAATAGATGGGGAAACAGTGGAAACAGTGTCAGACTTTATTTTAGGGGGCTTCAAAATCACTGCAGATGGTGATTGCAGCCATGAAATTAAAAGATGCTTACTTCTTGGAAGGAAAGTTATGACCAAGCTAGACAGCATATTAAAAAACAGAGACATTCCTTTGCCAACAAAGGTCTGTCTTGTCAAGGCTATGGTTTTTCCAGTAGACACGTATGGATGTGAGAGGTGGACTACAGAGAAACCTGAGCACCGAAGAATTGGTGCTTTTGAACTGTGGTGCTGGAGAAGACTCTTGAGAGTCCCTTGGACTGCAAGGAGATCCAACCAGTCCATCCTAAAGGAAATCAGTCACTAAAGAGCCTCTTGATGAAAGTGAAAGAGGAGAGTGAAAAAGTTGGCTTAAAGTTCAACATTCAGAAAACTAAGATCATGGCATCCGGTCCCATCACTTCATGGCAAATAGATGGGGAAACAGTGGAAACAGTGTCAGACTTTATTTTAGGGGGCTTCAAAATCACTGCAGATGGTGATTGCAGCCATGAAATTAAAAGATGCTTACTTCTTGGAAGGAAAGTTATGACCAAGCTAGACAGCATATTAAAAAACAGAGACATTCCTTTGCCAACAAAGGTCTGTCTTGTCAAGGCTATGGTTTTTCCAGTAGACACGTATGGATGTGAGAGGTGGACTACAGAGAAACCTGAGCACCGAAGAATTGGTGCTTTTGAACTGTGGTGCTGGAGAAGACTCTTGAGAGTCCCTTGGACTGCAAGGAGATCCAACCAGTCCATCCTAAAGGAAATCAGTCCTGAATATTCATTGGAAAGACTGATGTTGAAGCTAAAACTCCAATACTTTGGCCACCTGATGCAAAGAACTGACTCATTTCAAAAGACCCTGATGCTGAGAAAGATTGAAGGCTGGAGAAGGGGACACCAGAGGATGAGATGGTTGGATGGCATCACCAGCTCAATGAACATAAATTTGAGTAAACTCCGGGAGTTGGTGATAGACAGGGAGGCCTAGCGTGCTGCAGTCCATGGAGTCGCAAAGAGCTGGACACGACTGAGCGACTGAAGTGAACTGAACTGAACTGGTAGCTCAGGTGGTAAAGAATTCACCTGTAATGCAGGAGATCCCAGTTCAATTCCTGGGTCAGGAAGATCCGCTGGAGAAAGGAACAGCTACCCATTCTGGGCTGGAGAATTCCATGGACTGTATACTCCATGGGGTCAGAAAGAGTCAGACACGACTGAGTGACTCACTTTTCTTTCCCTTTCACTGGATGTAGTTCTCTGTTCTACACAGTAGGACCTTGCTGCTTATCTTTTACATACAGGAGTGTGTATCTGCTGTTTATCCCTCCCCCTGCCCCTCGACACAACTCTGTTCTCTACGTCTGTTTCCGTTTCATAGATAAGCTCATTTGTATTGGATTTTAGGTTCCACATATAAGTGACATCATACGGTATTTGTCTTTCCCTGTCTGACTTAGTTTGCTTGAGATGATCATCTCTAGATCCACCCATGTTTCTTCAGAAGGCATCATTTCATTCTTTTTATGGCTGAGTAATATTCCATTGTATATATGTACCACATCTTCTTTATCCATTCCTCTTGGGGTCGATGGACAGTTAGGTTGGGTGAAGCCTCCTTCTCATGGTCATAACTTTTACAGTCCCTCCATCACTGTTTAACACCTGCTTGTTTGCTATGGAGTTTTTGCCACTGTTTCATAGGTTAGTCTTATTCCACTATTAGGGGCTGAATCATGTCCCCCCTCCCAAATTTACATGCTGAACTTCTAACCCATAGAACTTCAGAGTGTGGCTGAATTTGGAGATGGGGCCTGGAAAGAGGCAATTAATGTGAAATAAGTCATTAGGGTGAGTCCTCCCCAAGCCTGACTGGGATCCTTATAAGAGGGGCTTAGGACAGACATGCACCGAGGCAAGGGGATCATGAAGATACAGGGGGACGATGCCAGCAGCCAAGCAGGGAGAAAGGCCTCAGACATACTGAGCTCAGGCTTCCAGCCTCCTGAGCCGTAAGGAAATACATTGCTGTTGTGTAAGTTGCCCGGCCGGCGGCTCTCTGCTATGGTGGCTCTCAAAGACGTTTACCAGGGAGACCAAGAGCTTCTTGAATGCCAGGACTTTGAACTTTCTATTCCCTCTTCTTGACATGCTTTTCCCCTAGATATTCTCGTAGCTCCTCCCTCGCCTTCAGGGCTTCCTCAGATGTTACCTTTTTAGTGAGGCCTTTCTGGCTTTTCTGTCTATAATAGGAGCCCACGCACGTTCCCTATTCCCCATTCCTTTGAAAATCTTTTCTTTCTTCTCTCTCTTTTGTAAGGTAGAAGAGTTCTTTTTTTTTTTTTAACATTTCTTTTTATTAATTTATTTATTCATTTGGCTGCCCCGGTTCTCAGTTGTGGCACACAGGATCTTCAGCCGTCTTTGGGGCGTCTTGTGGCTGCGGCATGAGGAATCCTTAGCTGTGGCGTGGGGTCTAGTTCTCTGACCAGGGTTTGAACTGGGGCCCTTGGCTTTGGGAACACAGAATCTTAGCCACTGGGCCACTAGGCAAGTCCTGAAAAAATCTTGAACAGTTTGCCCAATCTAACATATTATGCACGTTACTTACTTATCCTGCTTATTATTCGTTTCTCTCCACTTACATTCCAGAACATCGGCCCTCCCTAGGTAGGGCTTTTATCTGTTTGCTGTCTCTCAGCATCTAGAACCATGCCAGGAGTCAGTAGATATTCAGCACCCTCTCTGAATGAGTGAGCAGATCGATGAATAAAGAATGAGAACTTTTGTGGAGCTTCTTTTGAATCCCTCATATTGCCATCTATGGGGTCGCACAGAGTCAGACATGACTGAAGCGACTTAGCAGCAGCAGCAGCAGCAGCATATTGCCTTGGCTGTGCAAAGTATATAGTAGTTGCATAATAAAAGCAGGCTGATTGAATGAGTGAAATCACAGCTTCTGGCCAGGAATGTAGGTCTTAAATTTTTTTTCTTCAATTTGGAGTATAATTGGCTCAGATGGTAAAGAATCTGTTTGCAATGAGGGAGACCTGGGTTCGGTCCCTGGGTTGGGAAGATCCTCTGGAGGAGGGCATGGCAACTCAGTCCAGTATTCTTGCCTGGAGAATTCCCATGCACAGGGGAGCCTGGCAGGCAGTAGTCCATGGGGTCACAAAGAGTCAGACATGACTGAGCAACTAAGCACAGCACACAGCACATAATTGCTTTATGATGTTGGTTGGTTTCTGCTGTTCAACAGCATGAATCAGCTGTATGTGTACATACATCCCCACCTCTCATGTCTCCCTCCCATGCTCCACCCCTCCAGGTCGTCGAAGAGCATCCGGCTGAGCTCCCTGTGCTACAAAGCAGGTTCCCACAACCTGTCTGTTCCACGCATGGTAGTGTATATATATCAATGCTACTCTCTCAATTCATCCTACCTTCTTCTTACATGTTTTTGAAGAAAGAATTCTACCTGGAATTTTAGGTAGAGACGTGCTAACAAAAGACAAGATGAATATGGGCTAGCATAAGGAAGGCAGAGTCTGCAGGTTGGTAATGCAAACAAGTCTGAGAAATATGGACACAGGAAATCGTGTCCCTAGGATTCAGGGTAGGAGAGTGGAAAACTCACAACTTTAGGGTCACGGTTATGAAGTTTTGGCTGTGAGTAACAGAAAACTCACATTTTTTTTTAATTGAAGTATAGTTCATTTAATATAAAATGAACCATTAGTCATTTAAAAATATGCAATTTAGTGGCATTTAGTACATTCACAATGCTGTGCAACCATCACAAGACAATTACATCACCCCAGAAGGAAACCCGTATTTATTATTGTGTTTTGTTGGCTCTCATAGCCACGGGTCTAGTGGGATGTGGGCTTCAGGCAGAGTTTGATTGAGGATCCAACTTGATGCAAGGATCCAACCACATCAAGGATCTGGTATTCTTTCAGCATTCACCTTCCCTGAGAGCCGGTTTTGTTTCCAGGCTGGCTACTCTCAGGTTTGCACAATGGTTGTGATCCCAGGCAATAAGGTCCTTGTTTACATCTAGGAAGAAGGAAAGACTGGCTTCCTGGGATGCTCTCTTTAGAACAGGAAGCTTCCTTACCAGAACCTCCGCCTGCCCTGTAAATCTTTCCTTGGATCATTTTGACCCTTGCTGTCCCCTACCACCCATCCATAAACCAACTGCTAACAATGAGACTAGGGTTGACCACTGTTGTTGTCATTCAGTCACTAAGTCATGTCCAACGCTTTGCAGCCCCATGGACTATAGCACACCAGGCTCCTCTGTCCTCCACTATCTCCCAGAGTTTGCTCAAATTCATGTCTACTGAGTCAGTGATTCTGTCTAACCATCTCATCCTCTGCCACCCTTTTCTCCTTTTGCCCTCAGTCTTTCCCAGCATCAGGGTCTTTTCCAGTGAGTCAGCTCTTTGCATCAGGTGGCCAAAGAACTGTAGCTTCAGCTTCAGCATCAATTCTTCCAATGAATAGTCAGAGTTAATTTCCTTTTAGGACTGACTGGTTTGATCTCTTTGCAGTCCAGGGGACTCTCAAGAGTCTTCTCCAGCACAATTTGAAAGCATCATTTTTTGGCGCTCAGCCTTCTTCATGGTCCAGCTCTCATATAGTTTCCAGTAGTACATGACTACTAGAAGAACCGTAACTCTGACTATACAGACCTTTGTTGGCAAAACAAGCATCTTTTAATTTCATGGCTGCAGTCACTGTCTGCAGAGATTTTGGAGCCCAAGAAAATAAAATCTGTCATTGCTTCCACTTCTCCCCCTTCTGTTTGCCATCACATGATGGGACTGGATGCCATGATCTTAGTTTTTAAAATTATGGTTGACCGTAATCCACCTAAGGGCTTTGCTCATAGCTCAGTCGGTAAAGAATCTGGCTGCAGTGAAGGAGACTCTGGTTCAGTTCTTGGGTTGAGAAGATCTCCTGGAGAAGGAAATGGCAATCCACTCCAGTATTCTTGCCTGGAGAATCCCTTGGGCAGAGGAGCCTGCAGGCTACAGTCCATGGGGTCGCAAGAGTCAGACAGGACTTAGCAAGTAAACCACTGCATAATCCACCTAAATTAACTAGTTGGTGGCTTGGCTCTGACCCACTGCTTGAGATGAGCATGAGTGTGCATTCCTAATCTATCAACTCCTAGCTGTGTGATTGTGCACCAATGGCCCAGCCTCTCTTGAGCTTCAGTTTCCTAATCTGTGAAATGCAGATCATAATGATACCTGTTCATAGAGCTCCTAGGAGGATAAAGTGAGCGATGGATGTAAAAACACCCAGTGTAGTCGCTGACAGTCTTTCCCCCAACCAACATCCTAGCAGATAAAGGCGTTAGCAATAGCAGCTATGTGCTGCTGCTTTGCACAAGTCCTGGATCACCCTTTACACAAGCTAGATACGCAGTGGTGGCCCCTGGAATTGTATGACATGGCCAATTTCCAAAATGTTCTCTAAGGATTAACTTAAGGATCTTAGGACTTCCCTGGTGGTGCAGCGGACAAGAATCTGCCTGCCAATGCACAGAACACAGGTTAGATTTCTGGTCTGTGAAGATTTCACATGCCTCGGTGTAACTAAGCCCTGTGCCACAACTACCGAGCCCAAGCTCTAGAGCCTGTGAGCTGTAACTACTAGATCTGTGTGCCGCAGCTACTGAAGTGCACGCACCCTAGAATTCACACGCCGCAACTACTGAGCCCCTGAGCTTAGAGTCTATGGAGAAGCTGCTGCAATGAGAAGCCTTCACACAACAAAGAGCAGCCCCGCTTGCCGCAAGCAGAGGAAGCCTACGCGCAGCTTTGACGACCTCGCACAGCCAAAAATAAATAAATACTGTTTTCTTTAAAAAGGAATCTTACGACGACTCCATGAGTTAGAGAGTATCATTGGCCCCGTTCTGCACATGGGGACTCTGAGGCAAAGAGAGGTGAGGTCACTTGCCCTGGATCACACAGGGCACACGTGACGCTTGAACCCAAGCAGCCTGCCTCCAGCTCCTGTTCCTTTGTAACCACCGAGCTGTTGGTCTCCATGCCCGTGTGTCGTGTCTGACTCTTTGCGACCCTATGGAGTGAAACTCACCAGGCTCCTCTGTCCATGGGATTTCCCAGACAAGAGTACTGCAGTGGGTTACCATTCCCTCCTTCAGGGGATCTTCCTGACCCAGGGGTTGAGCCCAGGTCTCCTGCGTGTTCTGCATTGGCAGGCGGAGTCTTTACCACTGAGCCACTTGGGCAGCTCCTTGGTTGTCAGTACTTGCCAGCCGTTGTGCTCAGCCCCCAACATTTCATCGGTGAGGCACAAATCATCAATACCATTTACAGGTGCACTGAAACAGAATGCTCTTGTGCTGAGCAGGTCTGTTTCTGGAGCTGGGATCGAACTCACGTCTGCGTGACCCAAGCGTGCAGCCTCTTAACCCCTGTACCAGGTATCACAGAAGGTTTGTACCAACCTGAGCTCCTAAGAGACAACCAAGATGAAAATCCAAGTCATTATTGTGATAGTTGCAAATATTTTAGTGAGTGGGTTTCAAACACTGTAAACAGATTTAGTCGTCTTCCACATTTTTTGCAGTGAGGCAATTTACTCAGTGCAGAGTAACCTGCACTAAATTTAACCAACCCAAAAGCTGGTGAGCCAGGGCAGGAGCCTGGAGGAGGGAATACCTAGGCAGCACCACATAAGACAGCTCGGTGCTCTGTGATGACCTAGAGGGCTGGGATGAAGGGGTGGGAGGGAGGTTCAAGACGGAGAGGATATATGCTGGCAAAGATTGAAGGCAGAAGGAGAAGGAGGTGACACAGGATGACATGGTTGGATGGCATCATCGATTCAATGGACATGAACTTGGGCAATCTTCAGGAGGTGGTGAGGGACAGGGAAGCCTAGCATATTGCAGTCAGTGGAGTCACAAAGAGTCAGACATGACTTGGCGACTGAACAACAACAACTAGCTGATTCACTTTGTTGTAGCAGAAACTAACGCAACATGTAAAGCAATTTTACTCCAATAATAATGATAATAATAAAAAGGCAGCCAGTGCATCCCAATGCCTAGGAGCCCAGTTGGTGTTGGGGCAGGAGGGGGGTAGTGCTCTCAGGACCTTAACATGGACTGTAGTGATGCCTTTGGACATTGGGGCGAAACCTTTTGCATCATTCCATCACCAGTCTTTCCCACGACTGTGCCTTGTCAGTCCCATTTTACAGATAAGGAAACTGAGGCATGGTGACTGTAGTCACACTATCTCCTGAAGATCCCAGTTTAAAAGTTTGTGTATTTTTTTGCCACACCCTGTGCCTATATGGGATCTCAGTTCCCAGACCTGGGATCGAATCCAAGACACCCTGAATTGGAAGCGTGGAGTCTTACCACTGGACTACCAGGGAAGTCCCATAAATGTATACATTTATCTAAAGTTATCTTTACACACTTGTGGTCTGATCAATAACTCTTATTTCTTTATTAGAACATCAGCTCATTGAGAACAGGCATATTTATTTTGTTCACAGCTGTATCCTCGGACTAGAACAACAGTTGGCATACAGCAGGTGCTCATTTGTTGCCTCTCTGACTGGTGCTTTGAGTGACCCAGATAGTTCATTAACATGCACTGGATTCCACCCTGAAGGGGTCCAGAAATTCTGAATTTTCAAGTGGGAGAAAGCCTAAAACTATGGCCAAAGGAGTCAGCTTGGCTTACTCAGTGTCTTACCAAGGCTAAGACTCTAAAGAGAGCTGCTACATCCGTCGGAGGGGAGATGTCAGCTGTCCTGAGAGGGAGGCTGCTGTGAGCATTGGAAGAGCAGAGAATTAAAAATAGTGTATGATCTTTCTGGTTTCATGGGCAGTTGCGATGTGGTCCAAGGGTTTTGTGGCTCCAAGCCCAGCTGCAGGATGGACGGTTGGCTGTGTGCCTTGAGCAAGGTCCCTGGCTTCTGTGACCCCATAGCCACATCTGAAAAATGGGGACAAGGGAGTCTCTCTCCCAGTTTTGTTAGAAGAACCCTAGGGAAGACTCTGGCTTGAGTGTCTTGTGTGCAGTAAATAAACTCTCTCCAAATGAGGCAGTGTTACATTGCTATTAGAGTCAACTAATAATTATTAGAAATGAATATTCCTGATGAATAATGGTATGATCATTAGAGTAATCATTAAGACTGTTATAGCCACAATAGTTAAGGGCAGCTGTAACATAGCAGTTCAGAGACTGGACAGTTGGCCCAAATGGTCTGGGTTCGAGTCCTGCTTCTGCCACTTACAAGCTGTGTGACTTTGGGCAAGTCACTTCACCTCTCTGGGCCTTGGTTTCCTCATCTGTAGGGAGGGATGGTGATCCTATCTGCCTCGTAAGGTGAGTTAATATGTGTAAAGTGCTTGGTATGTAGATAATGCTAGGAAAGTATTTCCTATTTAATCTTTTAAAATTTTTTATTTATTTATTTTATTTTTGTCTGTGCTGGGTCTTCCTTGCTGTGCAGGCTTTTCTCTAGCTGCAGCGAGCAGGGGCTACTCTCTAGTTGTAGTGCATGGACTTCTCATTATGGTGCCCTCTCTTTTTGTGGAGCACATGCTCTAGGGCACGCGGGCTTCAGTGGTTGCAATTCCTGGGCTCTGGAGCACGGGCTCAATAGTTGTGGTGCATGGGCTTAGTTGCTCCACTGCATGTGGAATCTTCCTGGACCAGGGATCGAACCCATGTCTCCTGCATTGGCAGGTGGATTCTTTACCACTGAACCACTGGGGAAGCCCCCTATTTATTCTTATTCCTATTCTTGTCACTACTATGAGACCTGTCAAGTTTGAACCTTCCCTGTAATTTGAGATTTCTTCTTTGTGCAGGAAAATGGATAATAAAATAGCTCTTTCCAAAATAACCTCTTTGAATGGTGCCTCCACCCCTGAGTGGCTTCCCTCCTCTCTCCTCCTCTCCAGCACTTCCGTCTCTTCCCCCACCTCTTGCGTATGTGTTAGTCACTCAGTTATGTCTGACTCTGACTCCATGGACTGTAGCCCGGCAGTATCCTCTTTCCGTGGAGTTCTCCAGGAAAGCATACTGGAGAGGGTTGCCATTTCCTTCTCCAGGGGATCTTCCTGACCCAGGAATTGCACCCAGGTCTCCTGCATCAAAGGTGGAGTCTTTACTGTCAGAGCCACCAGGAACTCCCGCTTCTTAGGAAGATGCTGAAGGTCAGTGGAAAGGTGAGAGAGATCCAGCCCAGGCCGTATCTATTTGCAGGGCAGAAAGAGAGATACAGATATAGAAGACAGACTTAGGGACACAATGGGGGAAAGAGAGGGCGGGACAAACAGAAAGAGTGGTGTTGGCATATATACACAGCTAATGGGGACTCAGCTCAGTACTCTGCGATGGCCAGGAGGGGTGGGGTGGGAGGAGAATGATGAAACTGCAAATGGGTTCATCAGGACCGTTCTTCTAGATTCCATATGTGTGCATTAATACATGATATTTCTGACCTTTACCAAGGTGTAAAGATTAGGATCTTCACTGGGCTTGCATTCACACAGTTGACGTGCCAGGAGGATTTTGGTGTGTCTTGAAATGGTTGAAGTGTCACCGAAGCATTGCCTCTCAAGTCAGCCAGTACCATGGTCCCCACATATTAATGACCAAGGATAAAGGCTTCCTTCAGAATGGCTTTCACACAGCAAGCACAAGAAGTAGACGAGCAAGGAGAGCTGAAATTGCCGAGGGGGTCAGCTTGAGAGACGACAGAGACAGCATCAGTCTTGCCCACTTGCTTTCTTTTTTTATGGTTTATCAGAGGACATTGAATTCAGTTCCCTGTGCTACACAGCCAGGACCCTCTTGTTTATCCATCCTATATATAATAGTTGGCATCTGCGAAACTCAAACTCCATCTCTCTCCTACCTCCTCCCCCTTGACAACCAAGTCTGTTCTCTGTGTCTGTGAGTCTGTTTTGAAGGTAAGTTCATTTGTGCATATTTTAGATCTCGCACACAAGTGATATCATACGCTGTTTGTCTTTCTGTATCTGACTTCCTTCACCTAGGATGAAAATCTCTGAGTCCATCCGTGGTGCTGCAGATGGCATTGTTTCATCCTTTGTTGTGGCTGAGTAATATTCCATTGTGTATATGCACCACATCTTCTTTATCCATTCAGCTGTTAATAGATGTTTAGGTTGCTTCCATGTCTTGGCTATTGGGAATACTGCTGCAATGGACAAGGGATGCATGTATCTTTTTGAAATATAGTTTTGTCTGGATATAGGCCCAAGAAGAATTGCTGGATCATATGGTAGCTCTATTTTTATTCTTTTGAGGAACCTCCACACTATTCTCCATAGTGGCTGCATCCATTTACATTCCCACCAGCAATGTAGGAGGGTTCCCTTTTCTCCACGCTCTCTCCAGCATTTATTTGTAGACTTTTAACGATGGCTGTTCTGACTGGTGTGAGGTGGTACTTCATTGTAGTTTTGATTTGCAGTCTCTAATCATTTTGCTTTGCTTCTCTCTCAAAAGAAACATCTTTGAGAGGGAATGAGGGATGCAGAAAGAACAGCCTTGATGAAGGGAGAGGTGGAGCCTAGGATGGCAGCAGGGCCAGATAAGAAAGAGACCAGTTTCTTGAAGCTTCCTCAGCCTGAACATGTCTCTTTGGAAGGCTTAGAGAAAGAATATGCCAAGGTGGGTGAGGACCCACTGGCCACAAACTTTAAATCATGGAAATGCCAGACAAGGATTGCCTGGATCAAGTGGAGGCAAGTGAGGCATTTGGTTTGCATGCAGAATTTAAGAGGCACTCCAAAAACTCAGATACATATTTTAATGCAATATTTGAAAACATAAAAATCAATGCAAAAATCCTTCATGAACAAAATTCCACCATTGTATCTTTTTAGTGTTTTTTTAGTTTTATTTTTGGTCGCTGTGTCTTCATTGCTTCATGGGCTTTTTTTCTCTAGTTGCGACAGGTAGGGTAGTTGCGGTGCACAGGCTTCTCGTTGCGGTGGCTTCTCTTGTTGCAGAGCACAGGCTCTAGGGCATGTGTCTGCTGTCACCCTGTTTATTTAGCCTATACACTGAGCATATCACAAGAAATGCCGGGCTGGATGAGTTGCGCGCAAGAATCAAGGTAGGCAAGAGAAACATCAACAACCTCAGATAAGCGGATGATACCACTCTAACGGCAGAAAGCCAGGAGGAACTAAAGAGCCTCTTGATGAGGGTGAAGGAGGAGAGTGAAATATTAAAAAATATTTAAAAAAAAACTAAGATCATGGCATCTGGCCCCATTTAGTTTAGTTCAGTTCAGTTCAGTCTCTCAGTCGTGTCCGACTCTTTGCAACCCCATGAATTGCAGCACGCCAGGCTTCCGTGTCCATCACCAACTCCCGGAGTTTACTCAAACTCATGTCCATCGAGTCGGTGATGCCATCCAGCCATCTCATTACTTCATGGCAAATAGAAGGAGAAAAGGTGGAAGTCGTGGCAGATTTCCTCTTCTTGAGCTCTAAAATCACTGTGGAGATGATGACTGCAGCCGTGAAATCAGAAGACGATTGCTTCTTGGCAGGAAAGCTATGACACACCTAGACAATACGTTAAAAAGCAGAGACATAACTCTGCTGACGATAGTCTGTATTGTCAAGGCTTTTGTTTTCCCACTGGTCACAGATGGTTGTGAGACCTGGACCGAAAAGAAGGCAGAACGCTGAAGAATTGATGCCTTCGAACTGTGGTGCTGGAGAAGACTTCGGAGAGTCCCTTGGACAGAAAGGAGACCAAACCAGTCAATCTTAAGGGAAATCAACCCTGAATACTCATTAGAAAGACTGATGCTGAAGCTGAAGCTCCAGCATTTTGGTCATATGATGTGAACAATTGACTCCCTGGAAAAGACCCTGATGCCGGGAAAGATTGAGGGCAAAAGGAGAAGAGGGTGTCAGAGGATGAGGTGGCAGGATGGCATCACCAATGCAGTGGACATGAACTTGGGCAAACTCTGGGAGACGGTGAGGGACAGAGAGGCCTGGCATGTTGCCAGGGGGTCCATGGGTTTGCGAAGAGTTGGACACGACTGAGCAACTGAACAACAACAACTTTTCATTTTAGGGCTTCCGTGGTGGATCAGACAGTAAAGAATCTGCCTGCGACGCAGGAGACCCAGGTTCGATCCCTGAGTTGGGAAGATCCCCCAGAGAAGGGAATGGCAATCCACTCCAGTATTCTTGCCTGGAAAATTCCACGGACAGATGAACTTAGCTCGCTACAGTCTATGGGGTCACAAAGAGTTGGACATGACTGAGTGACTAACACTTAACTTCTTCTTTCCTTCCTCCCTCCCTCATTCTCTCCCTTCCCTCCTAACTTCCTCCCTCCTTTCTTTTAAATAACAGCTTTTAAAATGTGATTTACAATATTATATTAGTTTCAGGTGTACAGCAGAGTGTTTCAGTTTTTTTGCAGATTGTATTCCGTTATAAGTTATGACAAGATAATGGCTATTAATCCCTGTACTATGCAATATATCCTTGTTGCTTATCTACATGTTTATATAGATATATGTTTATAGATAGGTATATCTATATCATAGATATTTATGTATATGTTTATACACAGTAGTTTGTATCTGTTAATCCCATACACCTCTTTTGCCCCTCCCTCTTACCTCTCCCTTTTGGTAAACACGTTTGTTTTCTATATCTGTGAGTCTGTGTCTGCTTTGTATATACATTCATTTGTATTATTTTTTTAGATTTCATGTACAAATGATCTCCTACAGTATTTTTCTCAGTCTGAGTTTAAATAACAACTTTCTTGAATTCACATCCATAGAATTCACATCCATAAAATCCACCCCTTTAAAGTGTTTAATTCAGTGCCTTTTTAGAATATTCATAAGGTTGTCCAACCATCACTAACATCTAATTCCAGAACATTTTCATCATCTCCCTAAGAATCCCATATGCATTCTAGACTATTGTCTTCTGGGTTCAAAATAAAAACAAAATGACTTAGCTCAGGTCTTACCTGACCAGCTCACAGAAAGCTGAGACAGCGTGAGTTTCCCCATCAAGGACTCATCTCTGTGATAATCAGATCGGGCACCGGGGTCAGTCAGTCAGAGTTCATAACCCTGGTGTAGGGCCCCGGATCTCTTTTAAGTACCCAAATCACCCCGTTAAATGCTGGTGTAAGGGGAGGTCCAGGATGGCTTGGAGGAAGCTCCCAGACAGCAGATGGCAGGCCCTCAAGGAGACTAGAAATCGTAGTTCTATATCAACTGGAATACAAGTATTTCACAATTGTAATAGCCCAGAGGGTGAACAACAACTGCGATTATAACCTCTCAGCTGGAGACTTCTTTTTTAAACACTATCTTCTCAATTAGACCTTGAGCTATTTAAGAGCAGTGATCCACAAATCAGTTATCAGTGGCCTCGGTGTGTACCTGGCCATTTCGTCTGTGCTCAACAAATGTTTGTCCAGTTGAAATTTAAAGCCTAGAGAGTAACCAAGTTTGTGTGTGGGGGGGGAGATGGTGAGACTGGTTTCCCCCACTATGAGCTTGCAAGAAGAGTCCTCCCTTTTGGAGGGGTGCAGCTTGTTGGACAGTGATGTGGTTAAAAGGTGGAATCTTGCACTCATCCCTGTTGCCTCCTTACTGTGTCACCTGGAATGGCCTGACCTTTTTATGTTTCCAGGTCTGTAAGTTGGAGGTGATGATAATTCCTCCTCTGGCTGAGTTTGGGGGTCTCTGGAGGCAGCTCCTGAGATAAGAATTCAAGTGCAGGACTTCTCTGGTGGTCCAGTGGTTAAGACTCCGTGCTTCCAATGCAAGGGATGCAGGTTCGATTCTTGGTGGGGGAAACAAGATTCCACATGTTGCTTGTTGTCGTTCAATTGCTCAGTTGTGTCTGACTCTGCCACCCCATGGACTACAGTACGCTAGGCTTCCCTGTCCTTCACCGTCTCCCAGAGCTTGCTCAAACTCATGTCCATCGAGTCGGTGATGCCATCCAACCATCTCATCCTCTGTTGTCCCCTTCTCCCCCTGCCTTCAATCTTTCCCAGCATCAGGGTCTTTTCCAATGAGCTGGCTCTTTGCATCAGGTGGCCAAAGTATTGGCGCTTCAGCTTCAGCATCAGTCCTCCCAATGAATATTCAGAGTTGATTTCCTTTAGGATGGACTGGTTGGATCTCCTTGCAGTCCTAGGGACTCTCAAGAGTCTCAAGACCACAGTTCGAAAGCCTCAATTGTGTGGTGCTCAGCCTTCTTTATGGTCCAACTGTCATATATGTAAGTGACTACTGAAAAAACCATGGCTTTAACAATACAGACCTTTGTCCGTTAAAAAAAAGAAAGAAAGAAAAAAATTAAGTACACATACTTATGTGGAAGGTGATCCCAGGAAACATTAGGAGAGAAAGGGAGAGGGAAACAGGGAGAGGAACTAGCTGGTGGATGGTGTGTTAGCAAACCAGTCACCACTGTGGGAACTGGGCTCTGTTCCAGCGCGACCTCCAGGAGGCAGCAGACAGCATGCTCTTCAGAGTCATCTTGCTTGAGTAGAGATGGAGCTAGCATATTTATCCACCAGTTCCCATCTGGTGTTGGCTGAGGACATTAATTGCTTCTGAGGATGTTAACCACCCGGCACTTCTGGCTGTCTTTCTTCCCTTAAAACTCACCAGGGGTGATATTATGGGTGGGACATCCAATAGCTTAGCGTTCTTATGAAAATTGGCTGAAACAGTGCATGAAAACCACAGGTCCTCAGCATTAGGTGCTCTTCTCTCTGAAGCTGTAGCTCCCAAGCTCAATGTAAAGGAGGCTAATATAGAGTTAGGAGAGGCTGCTGTAACAGAAGCCAGTACTAATTCAGTGACTTAAAGAGGGTAGGTAGGAGTTTAATCCTCTCTTTTGTTATAGACTGGTTGATGGTGTGGCTCTGCTCCAGGCAATCATTCAGGGACCGGGTTCCTTCTATTCTCTGGTTCTGCCATTGCAGTAGATGCTATTGATGCTTCTTCACCCATAACTCCCTGGCACTTTTGGACCTGCCATTACCATTCTCAACAGACAGCAGCTGCATCTCTCTGTCTGAGAGCTTTTCCTGGTAGCTGGAGCTCACTGGGTGTGCAAGCAAGGTAAGCTTGACGTGCTGGAGAACTTCCCCTCTCCAGGGAGCAACTCCCACCAGTGACCACTGAGGCTTGGTGGATAAATACCACAGCTCCCTCCCTCTTGTATGGGATGGCTTTGAAGTGTGTGCTCTCTGCTGCCTTCTAGAACTCTAGCAGGATTGAATCTCAGGCACCCATTGTGGTAACTGGCTGCCTTCTCTACTCTGCTTTATTTTCCCACTCTCTTGCCATATTTTTTTTCTGGGATCACTTCACAAATAAATATTTACATTTGAAACCTTGTCTCAGAGTCTCCTTTTGGGGAACCCAAGCCTAGATAGCATCATCCTCTAGGTATTGTCATTTGCTGGCTCACCAAAGGTGGCAGCTAAATGCAAAGAGATGTCCTTTTCCTTAAGGTCCAGAATGCATTTCACTGGTCATTTGACCACACTGAATCACAAGGGTAGCTGGGAAATGTAGTCCATCTTCATGCTAGGAGATTGGTGAATATGACTAATCTCTTCTGCAAAGGTGATTGATGGAGAATGAAAACGTGACAACCTTTTTTCGTAAAGTGCACAATTCACGATGTGGATAGCATCGTGTTCAAATCACGTTTTCCTCCCTGAGTTAACCTAAAGTTTTCTTTTTGACTCATTTCCAACAGCAAAACAAGTTACCTGCCCTGAAATCTTAGTATAACAGCATCTGAAAAGTGAAATGTAGAGAAATCTGCCCTTTTTTTCTGATTAGATGATACATCTATGGATTAGATGTCTGGACCCTAAATTACTTGCCCTGATACAAGCCTGCCAACCGGACGGTCACAGAGCCCCAAAATATGCATGCATTTTTTTTAGTTAGGTTGACCTAGTATTTGTACCCAATTTTCTTGGGAACACTTTCTGGCTAAATATTCTCTAGAGGGCTTAAAAATATTTTTAAAAGTGAGCTCTATTATCATTTTCTGTGGGGGGATGGGGAAGTTGCTGGTGAAGCTTAAACATCCTGCCTGTTTTCTCTAGAGGAAGCAGGTATGGGCGGGAATGTCTCCAGCCTGCCAGGCAATGCATCCAGAGCCCAGAAAAGCTGGTTCTTCATCCTTTTTGCCTTGGAAGCATTTTTTTCCACCACCCCAGCATCTTGCCAGCCAGTTCTTCCATGCTCTCCTTTTCCTCCCCTGACTCAGAGCCTTTCTTCAAAGCTCTCAGATTAAAAAGTGCTGAGGCCAGTGTCTCTCAGTGCTCTGCCATCCTGTTGCCGTGGCAAAAGGAGCTGACAAAGACGCACTAACTCATCCTTCCTTGGGACTAGCAACCTGGGACCATGGTTCAACCGAGGACTTTAGCCCCTCATAATTCCCAATAGCAGCCCTCAACCAGCTAGAGCGTCACCGTTATTTATTATTTCCTTACTTGTTTATTTAGTCATTGCATTGAAAAAGTCTTGTAAGAAATGAAATGTGCAAAGCATATATACTTTAACTTCATAGCTTCTTGAATTCTTTTTAAAATTTTTAATTGGAGGATGGTTGCTTTACAGTGTTGTGTCAGTATCTGCCATATAACAATGGGAATCAGCCATAAGCACACACGTGTGCCTCCGTCTTGGGCCCCCCCCTCTCTCCCCCCATCCCACCCCTCCTGGCCATCGCAGAGTACTGGGCTGAGTGCCCTGTGTTGTGCAGTGTCCCATTAGCTGTCTGTTTCACGCATGGTAGTGTATACATGCCAATACCACTCTTTCCGTTTGTCCTGCCCTCTCCTTCCCCCGTTGTGTCCACAAGTCTGTCCTCTATGTCTGTGTCTCTCTTCCTGCCCTGCAAAGAGGTTCATCAGGACCATTTTTCTAGACTCCATATATGTGCATTAATATACGAGCATGGTAGTGTATACACGCCAATACCACTCTTTCTGTTTGTCCCGCCCTCTCCTTCCCCCGTTGTGTCCACAAGTCTGTCCTCTATGTCTGTGTCTCTCTTCCTGCCCTGCAAAGAGGTTCATCAGGACCATTTTTCTAGACTCCATATATGTGCATTAATATACGATATTTCTAATCTTTGCCAAGGCCAACATCACTCAGATCCAGATGTGGAACAACCCTGCCCCCCGCAAGCCTCCTCATGCCCCTTCCCAGTGCCCCCCATTATTCTGTTCTATCACTATTGGTTAAGTTTACCTATCTTTGAACATGGAAACCCCCACTGTGTTCTTACGCTTTGCCACAGACAATTGTCATTTTCCCAGCTGTAATTGTAACTACAAACACTTTTATGAAACTTTGCTGTATTTGATTGACTTATGACAATAATAGCAAGTGTTTTCGTTGTTCTTACTGTGTGCTGGACACTGGTCTGAGTGCCTTGCTTATATCAATCCTTTTTTAAAAAAGCTATTTTTATTTATATGGCCATACTGGGTCTTCGCTGTAGCGTGTGGGTTCTTTAGTTGCAGAGTATGAGATCTAGTTCTCTGACCAGGGATCAAACCTGTGTCTCCTGCATCAGCAGATGGGTTCTTATCCACTGGATCACTTAGGAAGCCCTGAATTCTTATTTAAAACGAGAGTCAGTGCTTTGAAATGACTGAATTTATCCTTTAACTCCCACCCCCACCTCAAGATGGGGTTTCCCCGGTGGCTCAGATGCTAAAGAATCCTCCTGCAATGCAAGAGACCTGGGTTTGATCCCTGGGTGGGGAAGATCCCCTGGAGAAGGAATGGCAACTCACTCTAGTATTCTTGCCTGGAGAATTCCAGGGACCGAGGAGCCTGGTGGGCTACAGTCCATGGGGGTCACAAAAGAGTCGGACATGACTGAGAGACTAACACTTTCCACCTCAAGATCATACCTGTTAATGGTGGTAATGGTGCTGTAGAATTTTTCCAATATGTGTACTAAAGGAAAATTAGCATAATACATACCTATGGTTTTAAAATGTCCTCTTTTCCAATTTATAAGGTCTGATCGCGTGGTCTTTATGTTGCCGGTTAGGATTTCTTCCAAACCTTCACTCTGCATTGTTGAATGAGCACCTCCTATGTGCTAATCTGTGTTCCAGGGCTGGGACCCATCAATTCCTTTCTTTGAAAATATTTAAGTCCTTGCCTTGTCTCCTTTATTTTGGCTCCCCGTTCTCACCTGTAAAATGGGGATCTTGCTAGGACCTACCTCACAATTTGGAGAAGGATGAACTGTGTTACTCCGTGTGTCAGGTTGTCAGCTAAAGCTAAGTGCCCGACGTACAGTCAGAGCTGTGTTTATTAGCTCTTGCTATGATCATTTCTCCTTTACCTTTTCCCTTCTTTTCTTCTTCCATCCATTTCTCTTTTGCGTGCCTTCTCCCTTTTCCTTTTCACAGGGAGGAAGGGTGGTTGAATTCTGACAGTATTCTGTGTGGGTCTGTTACCAGTGGCTGGGAAGAGAAGAATAAACTAAATTAGAAGATGCATTTGGCTAGCTCAGGGAGCAGTGGTGGAGAGTTGGAGCCAGCTGGAATGAAATAGACACATCTTCCTCCCTTTTCCCATGCGATCTCCCCCGCCCCTTCCTCAGACAAATTATTTCTCATTGTTTCTGGGGATCCAGAGGAGCTGAGCCTGGCAGGTGGGCACGGGGGGCCGCGGCTGGACACTCACAGCAGAAGATGAAAGAAAGGCCGGCTGCTGGCAAGAGCCACCCACTCCTTTATCTGCCTGTCTCCGAGGTCCCTCTGTTCCCTTCCCACACACCTTGCCTGCTATTTAATCGGGGGAGAGAATGCAATGCGCCTGAGCCCTGAAGCCACCATCCGGCCTTTGTTTTTCTTTCCCTTTATAAAAATAAATCCATTGTCAGAGGAAGGTGACATTTTACTATTTAATCATTCATTTATTTGTTCATTCAACACAACGGCTATTTACTGGGTGCCGCTGGGGTCAGCACAGTAACAGTTCACAGTTACCGTGAACACAAACGTAAAAAGGCCCGCATACTTTGTTGCCAAGAGTGAGCAGTCTAGTGCAGCTGAAACACAGATCAACGGTCATTGCGATGTCAGACAAACGCTGCGGCGGGGAACATGCAGAGGGCAGTGGGACCCCCCCCCGGCTTTGCTCTCTGAAGTCATGGGACCTTACCCAGTGGGGGGAACGTTGAGTGGTCAGCTGAAGTTTGTTAGGCTGATAAATGTGTTGGTCTTGGGGAGGGCATTCCAGATGGATAGGAAAACCCGGAGTTAGCGTTCGTTCAGGCTTCCCTGGTAGCTCAGCTGGAAAAGAATCTGCCTGCAATGCCGCAGACCCTCGTTCGATTCCTGGGTCGGGAAGATCCCCTGGAGAAGGAATAGGCTACCCACTCCAGTATTCATGGGCTTCCCTGGTGGCTCAGACAGTAAAGATCCACCTGCAATGCGGGATACCTGGGTTCAATCCCTGGGTCGGAAAAATTTCCTGGAGGAGGGTGTGGGAACCCACTCCAGTGTTCTTGCCTAGGGAATTCCCATGGACAGAGGGCCCTGGCGGGCTACAATCCATGGGACCGCAAAGAGTTGAACACAACTGAGTGACTAAACACAGCAAGCATATCATTCTTTTAGTTGTAAGAGGTGGAAACACAGTGGTAGTGGTGAATTTTATTGATGCAGATAATTTAAAAATAAGGCTTCAGTGGTTGTATCCAGGGACTGAAATAAGTTTGGGTTTTAGGAATGGCTGCATTCAGGGGCTGAAAGGAGGTCCTCAACCTGTGGCATATTAATAATAAAAAAAATATCTGGGCTTTGTCCCCAGTTCCAGAATACAGCTTCTAAAACCTCTGGGATCTTCAAAGTGATGAGTGCATTTGGTATGCTAATAGGGTGACTTTGGGCTAAGGGGCTCCTGTTTGTCAGCAACTGTTCCAAATGGAGGGAGGTGCAAAAGATAAGCTGTCCTCTCGGGAGTCTCATGTTCTAGATGGAGCAAACAGCCGTGGTGAGTAGGGATACCCAGGGACTCCAGGGGCGACTGGTTGATTCTCTTGAGAACTATTAGAAAAGAATTGATAAAGTGTGAGGTTCTTTTTAAAATTCATTCATTCATCGGTTTTTGGCTGAGCTGGGCCTTTGTTGCTGTGCACAGGCTCTCTCTAGTTAGACTGAGTCGGGGCTGTGCTTCCCTGCGGCTCGAGGCCTTCTCACTGTGGTGGCTTCTCTTATTGCAGAGCCCGGGCTTCAGGAGTTGTGGCACCCAGCCTTAGTTGCTTCATGGCAGCTGGAGTCTTTCCAAGCCAGGGATTGAACCCAGGCCCCCTGGGTTGGCAGGCAGATTCTTAACTGCTGGACCACCAGGAAGTCCCAGTGTGTGATTCCTGATGTGGGTTGGTATGCATCAGACACTCAGGGAGAGGACGGGTTTCCAGGGTGAAGGGAGATTGGTACCCAAAGGCCTAGAGGTCTGATACATCTTTGGAACTGCTGCGGCTGTGCTGTGCTCGCTCGTGTCTGACTCTTTACAACCCCATGAACTGTAGCCCTGCCAGCCTTCTCTGTCCTTGGGATTTTCCAGGCAAGAATGCTGGAGTGGGGTGCCATTTCCTTCTCCAGATCTTAAGTACTAGAGGAAGGGAAAGTGACTGGGCACAGCTGCCCGTGCTTCGCCAAGAAGCCTGCTCAGCTGAAGTTCTGGGAAACTTAAAAAATAAAATGCCAATGCCAGGACCATGCTTCAGAACTAACAAAACAGACTCTCAGAGGTAGCTTCTGGGGACTCTAACGGGCAACCAGCATCTCTGGGCTAGAATTTATGGTTCAAGAAGGATGCAGCAAGGTAATGATCTGGTACACAGAAATAAAATCAAGGCGTTTGACTTTATCCAGTGGGCAGAGGGTAACAGTGTGGATGCTGAGTGAGAGGCCTAGAGACCTAGAGCAAAGGTGTTAACCAAGAAGCAAGAGTCACTGAGTGAATTACCATTTGTTGCTGTTTTTGTTCGTTGCTCAGTCATGTCCTACTCTTTGCAGCCCTATGGACTGCAGTACGCCAGGTTCCCCCATCTCCTGGAGTTTGCTCAATTCATGTCCATCGAGTCAGTGATGCCATCCAACCATCTCATCTTCTGTTGCCCCCTTCTTCTCCTGTCCTCAATCTTTCCCAGCACTGGGGTCTTTTCCAGTAAGTCAGCTCTTTGCATCAGGTGGCCAAAGTATTGGAGCTTCAGATTCAGTCCTTCCAATGAATATTCAGGGTTGATGTCCTTTAGGATTGACTGGTTTGTTCTCCTTGCTGTCCAAGGGATTCTCAAGAGTCTTCTCCAGCACCACACTTTGGAAGCATCAATTCTTTGGTGCTTACAAGTATATACCCATAAGAATGAAAGCAGGGTCTTGAAGAGATATTTGTATACCGTGTTCCTTGCAGCACTGCCCACAATAGTCAAAAGGTGGAAGCAGCCTCAGTGTTTACTGATGGGTGAATGGATTTAAAAATGTGAAACATACATGTAGTGAAGTATTAATTCAGCCTTAAAAGGGAAGGAAATTCTGACACATGGCATGACATGGATGAACCTTGAGGATATTACAATGAGTGAAATAAGCAAGTACAAAAGGACCAATACTGTATGATTCCACTTAAATGAGATCTCTAAATTAGTCAGAGTCATAGAGGCAGAAAGTATAAGACTGTCCTTAACGCCACTGAGCTGTATATTTTTGCTGTGCTGTGCTAAGTTGCTTCAATCATGTCCAACTCTCTGTGACTCCATGGACTATAACCGTCCAGAAGAGAATACTAAAGTGGGTTGCCATTTCCTCCTCCCGATCCAGGGATCAAACCCAAGTCCCTTACATTCTCGTGCATTGGCAGGTGATTCTTTACCACTAGCACCACCATACACTTAAATGTATTTAAAATGGTAAATGTTATATGTGTTTTCCCACAATTTAACAAAAAAGACAGCACCAAAGAATTTTGAACCAGAGAGTCCTCAGTCAGAGGTGTGAGAAAGAGTCCTCTAGGGGCAGTGTGAGAGGTGACGGAAGGAAATTAATAGGGAGGATACTGCAATGGTCCAGGCAATTGATGTCGGAGGCCTGAACTGACTGGTAATGGGGATAAAGAGGAGAGCATGGGCTAAGGGGCATTTGACAAGTGCCTGGCTGATTATTTGAACAGTGATGGTAAAGAAGGCTTTGAATCTCTTTAGTTCTATCTGTTGTTCAGTTGGTAAGTCTTGTCCAACTCTATGACTACATGGACTGTAGACTGCCAGGCTCCTCTGTTCATGGGATTCTCCAGGCAAAAATACTGGAGTGGGTTGCCACGCCCTCCTCCAGGGGATCTTCCTGACTCAGGGATGAAACCAACATCTCTTATGTCTTCCTCACTGGTAGGCAGTTTCTTTACCACCAGCCGCCAGCTGGCATCCTTTATAGTGTTGGTTTGGCGTGTTCCTCTGTCTTCCAGACGCCCTGTGAACTGGTGCCTAGATCAAGCACAGAAAGACAGTATTACAGCTGCACGATTGAGGATAGCTGAGGAAGGGGGGGAGGTTGAGGTTCCCTCCTCCATCTCACCCACAAATCCCTTCCCCAGTGCCTGAGTGTGATGCAAAGGCAAGCTCACAGCCTCCTGCTCCCCTGCTCACCATCACTGTCTTTCCTGTGCTCCAAACAGCTCCCTTGGACCTCTTCTTTTTTTATAGACACATAACTGTGTCTGTTCCTAGGTGCTCCATCATCACCCCTCCTCCCTGACCTGACTACGCACACAGGTGCAGTGCTACCCAGCTGTGTAATGTGGGCAAGTTACTGATCCTCTCCGGACCTCAGTTTTTTCACCTGTGAGATGGGTTGGCTGTTAGGGTATATTTATATGGCTGTTACGAGTTAACACACTGTTGTTCAGTCGCCAGGTTGTGTCCAACCTTTGCGACCCCGTGGAATGAAATGCCAGGTTTCCCTGACCTTCACCATCTCCCAGAGTTTGCCCAAGTTTGTGTCCACTGAATCAGTGATGCCATCCAATTTTATTGAAATATAGTTGGTCTACAAAGTTGTGTTAACTGCAGGTGTATAGCAAAGTAATTCAGTTAAGCATGCTCAGTCACTCAATCATGTTCAACTCTTTGCAGCCCTATGTTCTATAGCCTCCAGGCTCCTCTGTCCATGGAATTGTCCAGGCAAGAATACCGGTGTGGGTTGCCATTTCCTCCTCCAGAGGATCTTCCCAACCAAGGGATTGAACCTGTCTTCTGCATTGGCAGGCAGATTCTTTACCACTGAGTCACCTGGAAATCCTGCTTCGGTTATGCATAGTATATATGTTACCTGCCTCCTGAAAAATCTGTATGCAGGTCAAGAAGCAACAGAACCGGACATGGAACAACAGGCTGGTTACAAATTGGGAAAGGAGTATGTTAAAAGTTGCATATTGTCACCTTGCTTATGTAACTTATATGCAGAGCATCATGAGAAATGATAGACTGGATGAAGTACAAACTGGAATCAAGATTGCCAGGAGAAATATCAATAACCTCAGATATGCAGATGACACCACCCTTATGGCAGAAAGTGAAGAGGAACTAAATAGCCTCTTGATGAAAGTGAAAGAGAAAATTGAAAACACTGGCTTATAACTCAACATTCAAAAAACTAAGATCATGGCATCTGGTACCATCACTTCATGGAAAATAGATGGAGATGGAGAATCAATGAAAACAGTGAAAGACTTAATTTGAGGGGCTCCAAAATCACTGCAGATGGTGACTGCAGCCATGAAAATAAAAGATGCTTGCTCCTTGGAAGAAAAGCTATGACCAACCTAGATAGCATATTAAAAAACAGAGACATTACTGACAAAGGTCCACATAGTCAAAGCTACATGGTTTTTCCAGTAGTCATTTATGGATGTGAGAGTTGGATCATAAAGAAAGCTGAGTGCCAAAGAATTGATGCTTTTGAACTGTGGTGTTGGAGAAGACTCTTCAGGGTCCTTAAGACAGCAAGAAGATCAGACCAGCCAATCCTAAAGGAAATCAGTCCTGATACTTTGGCCACCTGATGCAAAAATGCGATTCTCCAGGCAAGAATACTGGAGTGGGTTGCCATTTCATTCTCCAATGCATGAAAGTGAAAAGTGAAAGTGAAGTCGCTCAGTCATGTCCAACTCTAGCAACTCCATGAACTACAGCCTGCCAAGCTCCTCTGTCCATGGGACTTCCTAGGCAGAAGTACTGGAGTGGGGTGCCATTGCCTTCTCCGCCAATGCAGTATACTAACGCATATATATGAGATTTAGAAAGATGGTAATGCTAACCCTGTATGTGAGACAGCAAAAGAGACACAGATGTATAGAACAGTCTTTTGGACTCTGTGGGAGAGGGAGAGGGTGGGATGATTTGGCAGAATGACATTGAAACATGTATAGTATCATATAAGAAACAAATCGCCAGTCCAGGTTCAATGCAGGACACAGGATGCTTGGGGCTGGTGCATTGGGATGACCAGAGGTATGGTACAGGGAGGGAGGTGGTGGGGGGGCGGGGTTCAGGATGAGGAACATGCCTATACCCATGGCGGATTTATGTTGATGTATGGCAAAACCAATACAATATTATAAAGTAAAAAAAATAAAATCAAAAATCAAAAAAAGAAAAGACCCTGATGCTGAGAAAGATAGAAGGCAGGAGGAGAAGGGGACGACAGAGGGTGAGATGGTTGGATGGCATCACCGACTTGATGGATATGAGTTTGAGTAAGCTCTAGGAGTTGGTGATGGACAGGGAAGCCTGGCGTGCTGCAGTCCATGGGGTCGCAAAGAGTCGGACACAACTGAGCAACTGAATTGAACTGAACTGATACATCTTTTCTTTGTAAGAGTCTTTTCCTTATAGGTTATTGCAAGATATTGAGTGTAATTCCACATGCTATACAGTAGGTCCTTTTTGATTGTCTATTTTATGTATAGTAGTAAGTATATATCAATCCCAAACTCCTAATTTATCCCTCCCTCCCCTTTCCCCTTTGGTAACCATACATTGTTTTCTATGTCTGTGAATCTACTTCTGTTTTGTAAATAAGTTCATTTGTCATGTTTTTTTTAGACTCCATATGTAAGTGATACCATGTATTTGTTGTTACTTCACTTAGTTTGAGAATCTCTAGGTCCATCAGTGTTGCTGCAGATGGCATTGCTTCATTCTTTTTTGTGGTTGAGTAACGTTCTGGTGTGTGTGTGTGTATAGTGTATATATACCCATTCATCTGTCTGTGAACACTTAGGTTACTTCCATGTCTTGGCTATTGTAAACAGTGCTGTTATGAACCTAGGGGTGCATGTGTCTTCAAATTAAATGTATGTCCGTATATATGCTCAGGAGTGGGATCACTGGCTCCTAAGGTCACTCTATTTTGAGCTTTTTGAGGAACCTCCATACTATTCTGCATAGTGGCTGCACCATTTCACACCTCCACCAGCAGTATCGGAGGGTTCCCCGTTATCCACACCTTCACCAGCACTCACTGTTTGTGGCCTTTTTGATGATGCCTGTTCTGACCATATAATGCATTTAGAGTAGTGCCTGGCATGAAGTAGGTGATACGAATCTGAACTGTTATTACTTTTTGTGGTGGTCCACAGTGCATTAAACCACTGATAGATACAGGGGTCGTTTCCAATACTGTACCATTATATACAATGCCGCAACGAGCAACATTGTACCTCTGCCACTTTGAAAAGAATGTTAAGTGTGACATGGACAATGGGATACGTTTGGAGACATCGGATCGCTGGTCAAAGAGTAAAACCCTGGGTAATTTTGACTGACATTGCCGAATGACCTTCCATGAGGCCCATACCAATTTCCATTCCCTCTTGCCTCACTGGTGCCCCTCAGCCCAGCCGGCAGGGCCAATTATCATTCCTTCAGATTTTTGCCCATGTGCTAGGTAGGAAGTGGCATCTCAGTGCAATTTTTGTTTTGTTTTAAATTTATTTATTTCTTAATTGAAGGATAATTGCTTTACAGAATTTTGTTGTTTTCTGTCAAACCTCAATATGAATCAGCCTCCCTCCTCATCTCGCCCGTGTAGATCGATACAGAGCCCCTGTTTGAGTTTCTTGAGCCATGCAGGAAATTCCCATTGGCTATCTGTTTTACATTTGGTAATGTAAGTTTGCATGTTACTCTTCCTGTACATCTCACCTCCTCCCCTCTCCCCATGTCCATAAGTTTATTCTCTATGTCTGTTTCTCCACTGCTGCCCTGTAAATAAGTTCTTCAGTACCATTTCCTAGATTCTGTATACATGCTTTAGAATACGATGTGTATGATTCTAATGCAGGAAATTCCCATTGGCTATCTGTTTTACATTTGGTAATGTAAGTTTGCATGTTACTCTTCCTGTACATCTCACCTCCTCCCCTCTCCCCATGTCCATAAGTTTATTCTCTATGTCTGTTTCTCCACTGCTGCCCTGTAAATAAGTTCTTCAGTACCATTTCCTAGATTCTGTATACATGCTTTAGAATACGATGTGTATGATTCTCTTTCTGACTTACTTCACTCTATATAATGGATTCTCGGTTTGTCCACCTCAGTAGACCTGACTCAAATGGATTCCTTTTATGGCTGAGTAATATTCCACTGGGTATATGTACAAGAACTTCTTTATCCATTCATCTGTCAGTGGGCATCTAGGTTGCTTCATGTTCTAGCTATTGTAAATAGTGCTGCAGTGAGCAATGGGATAATTTTAATGTCCTTGTGTATTTTGATAATATTCACCTAACTAAAATATATACAAGCAGTTAAATATGATATGATAATGAAGTACAAGAATTTAATAATCTTTTGTTCTACAGCAGTTTAATATTCTTCACATCAGTTGTCGTACAAACTGCAGGGTTCGGTTGGATTACAGTCCATTTTGACATTAGAAATTGTGACCGTATCAATGAGCTGTTTCAGCTCTAAAGCATTTCAAAAATTCTGTTCTAACTCTGAAGGAAAGTTGAGAGATATAAATGATGTGAAAAATTGAGTCACCTAAATCATGTAGGTTAAGAATCATATTTACCTCTGGTTTTGTAGTGGTTATGGCAAAAATGTGATCAGAAGGTGATTTGTTCAATTCTGTAATTCATTTGATATAAAGAACCAAAGACAATTAAAAACCCAACTCGCCACCCAACTGGGCCCCACAGAAGGACATTCTCAGCTCTACCCACAATACGGCTCCATCAGCCTCCCATCTCCAACTGGAGCACTGAGTGGCTTCACTTCTGACTGGGAGCCAGCACTGGTGTGGTGTGCACCTCACCTGGGCCTGTCTCAAACACATCCTCTGAACTCACAAAACCAGAGTCCCCCTCAGCACCAACTCGAACTTTGTATGCTGTTCCTGGCATTAGACCCTTTAACCCAAAGAAGCTCCGAGAACCATTTACAATTTCTCTCCTCCATTCTTCTTTGCCTATGGAAATTTTGCAAAAACAACACATTTGAATGTTTTAAGGGAACGGAAGTCATTAATGCTTCAAGAAAGGAAAATACACGTTATAGGCAAGAGACAAAATCTAAGGTGCTTCAGTTTATCATTTTAGATGATATAAGTTGAGTTGTGTCAAATAAATCAATGAAAATGAACAGCTACATGACAACGTCCTCAAAGAAAAATCAACTGGATATCAGAGGACATTGTAACTGTATATATACCCACTGGATTAAATCTTTTTAACACAAAGGAAACTTCTTGATCTGTACTTTGCCTTGTAAATTACTGACTTTCTCTAATGATATTTATGAAAAGAACTGTAGTACATTGATCCAACTGTGTAAAGAACTTTTTTTTTGATTCACAAGACAGATCTTTCAGTAAACTTAAATGCCTTCAAATTTACCCAAGTTACAGATTCAACTTTTCTCAAGTACTGGTATTTCTAAACTCATAGGTTTTTTTGTTTTATTTTTTAATATTTATTTGCACAATAAGGGTCTAAACAGAAAGTTGGACTATATTCAACATTTTGTCACAAACATTCACTGGCCACCCAGCTCATTAAGTGCAGAGCACTGTATAAGGAGGAGGACCGGATTCTCATACATTCTGAAAATTAAAGTTGCCCCATCTCCTAGCAGATGTGGCCAGGATATAAGTAGAGTACCTGACTTGGGAATACATTAAACATAGAAATAAAATTATTTTTTATTACTCTTATTTACAAGTCATGGATAAAGAGTTTTAAGTACCACAATCTAAAAATAACAAATGCAATGGAATATTTCATAACATGAAGCAACAAGACTCCTAGTTATGTATAAAATATATAGGTTGATGGTTCACTCTAGTTTTTTCACATATATTAGATTCATTTATTTAGATCAAGTTATTTTCAGTACATCCTGAAGATGCTCTCAATCCTTCAAATATAGCCCCCCACATAAAACCCAGGTAATGAGATCATTTCTTACTGCCAGCTACACCATATTCAACATAAAAGTTCACAAGCTCTGGTCCCTCATATTCCCAACTGATATTGGCTGAGGTCTCAGCAGTGGCAGTAGTAAGTTTGCTGATCCTGGGGTATACTGCTTAAAATAAATATACAATAGAAAAATAAAACAGACAGACAGATAAGTAAAATTGCAAAATCACACACACATACAATGTAAAATAAGTTTAAGTACTCTGAAATTGTTCAAGTCAAATGAAATTGATTGTTAACAGGGTTCATCTCTACTTCACTTTAGAAAGGTTTTCATTTCTTAAGTTACAGCATTAGGAAATAAATGAGAATCAGAAATAATGACACACACATATTAAAATGTATGAGCTCTATGATGTGGGTCCTAAACACTATAAACTGTTGTCCATGAGGGACAGTCTGAGACATCAGAGTCTTCATGTACTGATGTACAGTGGGGATGGGATGCTGAACAACGCTAGGGGCAGAGGTCACAGTGTATGAGACTGCAAGGTCAAACCCAATACTAGTGCCTGCTTTTTCTTGCTACTGATCATCTCAGTGTAGGTCTTTAATGAACTGGTGTTTAGATAAGAAAAAGAGTAGTGGCTTCTGATGTGTTTTGAGTCACAAATTTCTTTAAGAATCTGCCTCTGGGTAATTCAGGGACCCCAGGTGAGAAGCATCTGCCCTGGAGAAGGTTGGATAGTTAGGGTACACTGAAAAAGAAGCTGCAAGAAAAATGCTCAATACTAGTTAGCAGAAGTGAAGAAACAAGAAATAAAATGAATTAAGAACTATTTCACTTGACACAGTCCAGAGAGCAAGTCAATCTTACTTGACGACTGTTCGTTACATACCACGTTCTGAGAAAATCACAGTGTAATCTAAACTAAGGTCACCTGATGCAAAGAACTGACTTCTTGGAAAAGACCTTGTTGCTGGGAAAGATTGAAGGTGGGAAGAGAAGGGGACAACAGAGGATGAGATGGTTGGATGGCATCACTGACTCAATAGACATGAGTTTGAGTAACTCTGGGAGTTGGTGATGGACAGGGAAGCCTGGTGTGCTGCAGTCCATGGGGTCCCAAAGAGTTGGACACAACTGAGTGACTGAACTAAACTGAACTGAATCTAAACAGCCTCCTGAAACATCAGATTATGGATCCTACATGATGCTACATGCTTGCCACCTAGTTATGATGACATCTAGTCATTAAAAGATGTTATTTGGCTACCTGAGCATGACAGTTCTATCAGCCTTACCACAATGGCCTACAGTAAAAATGACATAGTTATAGCTATATTAACTGGAGTAGTTAAACAGTGATAAATCAGATTATTATCCCAGGGGAAATATCCTAAGATAGTAAACCAAAAAGCAGGAATGGGTTTATTCAGGCTCTGAAATTAAATCCCAAATTATGTTAAATAAATTCAATGAAATAGCATTTCTTAGAATCAAAAAGAGAAGTATATTAAACAAACTCAATAATGCATTTGACCTCTGAGATCTAACTCACCATCACATATATATTGCATGCCCCTCTGTGCTAAGGATGGGGGAAAGCAGAAAGCAAAACTGATTATGGAATTACACAGGGTCCTTCTGTGGACCTAACAGATTTTCGTTGTCCGAGATTTTCCTTTTAAAGGAATTGTAATAAAAATATGATCAATAAAGAGAGACACAGTTAAAATATTTCCTGGATCTAAAGCATTAGTGGCAAAGAATCCAGGTAAAATACTAATTTTCCTCAAAAAATTTTAGAATCACGGAACTGAGAAATATAGTCTTGGTGTAATTATGGAAGATGTTAAAGGCAGACCCATACCTTCCAACAGAAGAGCAATTTGCTTCTTCATTTTTTGCTGATTCTTAAAGATACCCAGAGAAGACAGTACAACTTCCTAAGGTTATCCTGTTGGGCCCTTCTTATCACAGAGAATTCTAACCCTCTTTATTTTTAATCCCCATTCATGCACTTACTGAACCAACACTCATGAGGACCTATGATGTGCTGGTGTCATTTCTCCTCTGGGCTTTATCTGCTGCTGCTGCTAAGTTGCTTCAGTCGTGTCTGACTCTGTGCGACCCCATAGATGGCAGCCCACCAGGCTCCACCATCCCTGGGATTCTCCAGGCAAGAACACTGGAGTGGGTTTCCATTTCCTTCTCCAATGCATGAAAGTGAAAAGTGAAAGTGAAGTCGCTCAGTTGTGTCCAACTCTTTGCAACCCCATGGACTGCAGCCCGCCAGGCTCCTCCGTCCACAGGATTTTCCAGGCAAGAGTACTGGAGTGGGGTGCCATCGCCTTCTCCACTGGGCTTTATCTAGTCTGTACCTAATCCCTCTTCTTACTGTACGTCATTCTCTGCAGAGACCACCAGCAGAGTTACCTAAGTTTTAACTTCCAAAACCACATCTCTGATTCTGCCACTTCCCTGTTTCAGATGTGGATGGCTTACTTCTGCCTACAGGTGGACTGCTGTGTTCAACCCAAATATCCTGTGGGTTTTTAAACCTCGTGACTTTGTTTATGCAACCTCCCAAGAATTTATACAACCCACTTTCCTGATTCACCTGCCCAAATTCCATCTGTCCTTCAAAGCCCAGTTCAACATTACTTTCCTTGGGAAGTTGTTCCTAATCCTGTTTGGCAATAAATGGTTCACTCCTTTAAGATTAGATAGTGTTTTGTTCCAGTTCCATCTATTTTTACTCTTTTTTTTTTTTTAATGTGTTGTCTTACCTGCTAGATTATAAGCATACCAAAGGCGGAATTTGCCTTACTGTCCAACACACAGTGCCTTAAAAAGGGCTGGTGCTTTTTATGGGCCAGACAGACGAGCTGTTGAACTGACTGAATCTTCTCTATAGTTGGGGATTTGGAGCAGGGAGAGGGGTTGTTCCTTTGTTTGTTTTTGGTTTGTTTGGTCCAGGCCAAATAAAGTTGTGCACTTTACACTTGCTTTTGACTCCCTGGCCTTGTTTCTTGACCTGATCAGTAGCTGTGGGACTGACTCTCATATACGGATAAAGTGAGAGCCTGATCACAGAGAGGATTCGGCACTAGTCACTTAGCCAGAGCTCTCCTCTGCCCTGTCCTGTTTGACCACAGTCAGCTGCTAATTCAGTCAAGAGCTAGGTTCAGTTCTTGACTTGCCAGTTAGTTTTTCCCTATTCCTTTGCCCGAACTGGACACGTCACACAAATGCTCTGATGCCTGCTCCCAAGGTGAGAAAGTAGGTAATAATCCATAGATAAAGCAGTGTCTATCCATCAGCAGTAGTAGGACCATAAGTCAAATCCATTACCCATGTGTTTTTAGTTCATTTCTACAGATGCCTTCCCAGGTCTATTTCCTCAGAGACCTTGAAACCATTGAAAGAGACACAGAAATTGAACAAAGGCAGCCAAATGACTAAAATTTCTGACACCAGTATTGAGAGTTTTGACCAAAGACCAAAAGAAGTGACTCCTGAAGACGTCAAGAGTACAAGAGTACCTATTTCCACGCTCAAACTCAGAGGAGTGGTAAGAAACAGGGTCAGCCTAGAGAAATGCACCTAACTGAATTCTCTTGGTTTCTAATTCATTATTTTGAGAATCATTTTGTAATTCTATATTTGAAAGCTTGGGTTTCATGAACATCTCTTAAAATCTGTAAAAAATTTAAAAATGTAAATTTCAAATCTATCTTAAAGGAAGAAGGAAAACAGAGAAGAGAATAGAATTCATTCCTAGAATGAAAAAAGAAATATTTTAAGGAAGGAAAACCCAGGAAGACAAATTATTCTTCAGCACCTTAAAGTCTCATCATGGTTAAATATCATCACTTTATGTAACCAATGTTTAATTACTGGTATACTATTAAATGAAACAATATAGAAAAGAAGGGTAGATTTAGCTCTTTTTAAAAAAATTTTAAACACCATAATCTTAACTGAGTTCACCAGATTTCAACACTTGGGGCTTCGGGAACCTTCTGAGACTCTATTTTTGCTCATCTCTATAATAAGAAGTAATTCAGAATTCAATTTAGTAACATCAAATGGTAAAACTGCAACTATTTTAATTAAGATTTCTTTTAGTTCATCTTAATTCATTAAAATCAGTGGGTGATATTTTTTCCACTGGCATGCATGTCCTTTTCCAACATGACAAGTCAGTGGAAAACGCAGACAACCCTGCCACAGCTCAATTACTCGGCTACTGCCTCTAGGCAGAGCGCAGTGACAGGCTGCTGCAGAGGGAGAGAGGCCAGGCTTTCTCTGGAATGGTCCCATGAAAGGGTCTAAGGGGAGCCCAGCAGCAAATTATTGTAAACAACCAAGGATTTTAATGGACAGGTAACCATCCCTGGAAAAAAGCACACATTAAAAAGAGAGGCTTGCATCCTTATATGACCTTGTGAAAATTCTGAATTTTTACAACTTTGTTCTTTGGAGTCTAAAAACACCTATAAAACATGATTAAATTGATTGAAAATAGCTACAGTTCTTATTCTGTCATTCTGAAATCTAGCTGATCTACATTTTATAATTTAGCAAGACTCAGAAGTAAGAAAAGAGAAGATAAGATCAGGTCTAAGCTCCGAATATTTGAACAATTTAGTGCAAAGTGCTTATTTATTTTGGTCGACTTGTTCTTTCCTATTTGTACTTGTTCGGTTTGTCAATGTTCAAGAAAATCCCAGTGCCCAGTGAGGCAGGGAGGCCTCTACCGCTCGCTAAAAAGCTGACAGATCTGCCAAGAGTCAAAGACTGAGGGCCTCTCTGGGTGGAAGAAATACTACAGCTCATTCAAGCACCATTCTCCCAACCAATCTTCCTCATCCAGAGATCTGTGAGCAACAAAGGAGAACAAAAGTAATTCCCTGTGATCGCTGGTGCTTCCCCAGAGAAGAGAGACTTGAGTAGTTTGGTGAAGACAGAAATGGAGTAACACAGCTGAGTAGAGCATGCGGGCTGCCGAACTTGCTCAAAGGGCCCCGCTGGGGAGACTTTCAGTCCTGGGCCAGTTGGCGTGTACAGCGAAGTCAAAATTCCAAGTGGATAGTGCAGTGTGATGCCAGCAACGTGTACACTGAGGTTAGGAGGATGGCTAAATCGGATTAGAACAGGAAGCTCAGTTGATGTGATTTCTTACTGGCTTTTTCATCACAGGGCTAGTATTTCTGAGCCCTTCACAGATAGCATGATCATCATGAGGGGCGGTGACAAAGCCACAGTTTGGGTCATGTCTGATCCAGCCACAATCCTTAGCATTACAAGCCAAGAATAGGATTTGGACCCTGGATAAGTCTTGAGAAAAGGCGAATTCAATGTGTGGCTTTGCTTTCTCTTTGTAAAAAAAAAGGCTAGACATGAATTTTAGAGTCAAGATCTTGCAGGATCTTATCTTTCTGTTGGTGTTTCAGAGCTTATTTTATTTTCACTTTTAACTCATGCTGCACTTCCCCATGGTTAACATGGCAAATTTCACACATGTAGAAAGTCATGCAGATGAATTATTTTACCTTTGCCTGCACCTACATCAGGTGGGAGAATACCAGCTTTCATGAAGGGAAACAGAAACAGGACACTCTATAGTTAGCATGTAAAGCTCCATAAAAATACCTCTTAAAATGCTAAAGCATGCAAGAAGAGCAGAGCGTACCACATCAGTGTACGACCACAAGGCATGCTGGTGTTCCCAAACTTACCAGGAATCAAATCCCCACATTACTTAAAGAGCTTTATTCATTCTTGCCTATTATGTAAGATGCTTAGGAGATTTCAAACCAAATTTCAATTTCTAATGCTATGGAAGATAATCAAATAAATAACCCTTAAGCAGTTCTATAATTAGAGGCATGCAAAATCTTTTACTTTTTAAAAAAAATCATTTAAAGTTTTTCAAAATCATTTTTAAAAGTATGAAAGGAAGAGTTCCTTCCTTTCCTAAATACCTTAATGGGGCTCTTTTGCCTTCTCTGTACCAGATGGCATAGCAACTATGAAGTCCCATGCTCAAACATAAAAGTAAATGCATTATTTAATAACTGTTTTGATTTCCTTGCCAGAAAACCTAAATCAGTATGTAGACTACCAAATTTTTTCTGATGAATCTAGACCACAACTAGAATCACGTGTATTTATTTGTGTATAGGTCTGCATGTCTGTGTGTGCATGAATGTGTGTAACACACATATATATGTATATGTGTGTGTGTGTATCTATATGCAAAGTAGACTGGAAAAAAACATTGTCTTGAACTGTGAATTCAAGTGTGGCAAAATGTTGTAATTTCCTACTCTCACCTCAATATTTTTAATACACGTTTAAAAGGGACTTAAAAAACAAACAGCAAATCATTATTCCAGTATGAATTAAATCATTTTTTATACATATTTCAGAAAGAGAAGTTACTAATACATGTTTGTATTAGTTGGGTAACATGGATACTTCCATGGTAAGAAGGAAAAAAAACGTGATTTTTGTCTCATGGTACTTCTAATTACATGGATTTTATACATACCCAGCTTACCTTCATCCACAGTTGTTATTGCTTCTTCTGTTATTTGGCTTCCTGATCCTGCTGCTGTTTGCGCATAGAAATAAAACTTATACCGAGTGCTGAAATTTAAATTTTTTAAAGTCCAGCGGGTCTTGTTGGCAGGAATTTTCAGATCTACCAGAGGGCCTAATTCATGTGTGCTATTTACTGTCAATAAGAACATAAACAAAATAAAGTAATAAAGTAAATGAACAAACCAAACAAAAACAAACACATTGACAGAGAACAAAGCAATGGTTACCAGAAGGGAAGGTGTGTCAGGAGAAGGGGAAATGGGTAAAAGAGTCAGCTGTGCGGTGACGGATAGAGGCTGAGCGTCTAGTGGTGTGTACAGAAGAGTATATACGGAAGCTGTAGTGTATACAGAAATCAAAACAGTATTGTACACATGAAACTTAGATAATGTTGGAAACCAATGTTTCCCCCATTAAAAAGAACAAAGTCACTCCCCATTCACTGCTGTAGGAACACTGTCATAAATAAATAAATGCATCAACCCAAAATGTTAAACGCGGACTACACTGATTTGTGTAACCTTACTCACTCTTTGTCCAACGTAATTGATAACCTTACCTAGTCCTATAAATGAGAGATTGGGAATGACATACACAAACTACTATATATAAAATAGATAACTAATAAGAACCTACTGTATAGCACAGGGAACTCTTCTCAATACCCTTATACTGGCCTATGTGGGAAAAGAATCTAAAAAATGAGTGGACACATGTGTGCGTGTATATATACATATATATATGTATGTATATGTGTATATATGTATATATATATATATATATATATATATATATACAACTGAATCATTCTTAGCTGTACACCTGAAATTAACACAACACTGCAAATCAGCATACTCCAATAAAGATTACAAAAAAGAGAATGATCTCAAGATTCACCCTATGATTATAATACAAATGCATCTATGTAAGTATATATGTACATACATAGACAGGTATTTAATTTTGCTTTTGCAAGCCTTTTAAATATAAAAAATAAACTAAGGGATTAAACATTTAAAAATTTCTATAATATGGTGCAACAAGGGGAAATATAGTCTCCATTGGCTTCTAAGCTGGGAGAATTTTACATACATAGGCATAGACAGACATTTAATATATATACACAGACAGATATTTAATTTTGCTTTTTCAAGCCTTTTAAATATAAAAAATAAACTATAGGATTAACCATTTAAAAAATTCCTATAACATGGTGCAACAAGGGGAAATAAAGTCTCCACTGGCTTCTAAGCTGGTAGAATTTTATAGCTGAATCTCAATAGCATTTCTTATCTCTGTTTCTGCAGATGCAGTCATGTGTTCTTAAATAACCCCTAAACTTGTCTTCAAGGGCCTTGTGCCAAATGTACCCCTTTTCTTCCCATTTTCTGGTTCTACATAATGCCCACATATGTAACAATAGTACCCACCTAAACCCCATGCTCAAGGTCTGTGTTATTCTACAGATCACTTATATTCAAAAGCATATATATCATTTTTCTTTAAAAAGTATGATTTGAAGTTCCTTCTAGAATAACAGTTGAAAGTATATAAATATATATTCTACAGCTGTAAGGAAACAACTCATTTGTATTTTAAGATAACCGTTAAGATTTTTTCTTTCTTAAGCCATATTCCCCAGTTTCTTTCTCCCCATAACTTACTTGGCTGATATTTTAAGGTATACTCTGTCAAAATGCCATTCGGGCGGCTTGGTGGCTCCCATTCCAAAGTGAGAGAATCTAGTGTTGGATTAACAATCTTCAAAGAGGACGGAGCACTGGGGACTTTGAATGAGAAGTACAGTCAACACAAAGGTTTTTGAATGTTTCAAACTGCATTAAAGTGACATATTTCATCAGATCTATACCACACATCAAAATTTTTATAATTCATTCTTATTCATGATTCAACTGAAAATATGTTAACAGAAACCTGTTTTGCCTCACCATTTCCATCTAAAGTCATAAAACCATTCTCTCCAAATACATAAGGCCTTTGCCTTGATACGGACCCAAACTAACGTTCAAACTAATATTGTTGTTGTTCTTTTATAGAGACAGTACTTGTTTCTTGAATGGGGTCTTAATAAAAGCAAACTAGTGGAGAAGACAATGGCACTCCACTCCAGTACTCTTGCCTAGAAAATCCCATGGACGGAGGAGCCTGGTGGGCTGCAGTCCATGGGGTTGCGAAGAGTCAGATAACTGAGCAACTTCACTTTCACTTTCATGCACTGGAGAAGGAAATGGCAACCTACTCCAGTGTTCTTGCCTGGACAATCCCAAGGAAGGGGCAGCCTGGTGGGCTGCCTTCTACGGGGTCACAGAGTCGGACACGACTGAAGTGACTTAGCAGCAGCAGCAGCAGTAACTGAGCAGAACTAGTAATCTAACCAGACCTTAAAGTAGAAGCAGTTACATTCTGGGCCATGAAGGACTGTTTTCCCCAACAAACCAGGAGTCTGCAAACAATCAGAACACACTGTGTGCTAGGCTCTGGGCCTGAGCCAGCCTGTCCAGGTGCAGAGGAGCTCTTTCTTATCCCAGGAGCTGACAGATGCCCAGCATCTCTTGGTGATGGACAACAGCCCGGCTGCTGGCAAACCCCTGGCCCTGGGGAAGGCCTGCAGGGAGTCAGGGTCTCTGTGGCAGAGGCTGGCAGACTGCCAGAGGAAACACGCCTGGTCTGCTTTCATCCCCTTCCTCGTGAGGATGAGGGATGATGGCAGTCCTCCTCCATGATCGTTACCTTCTCTACCCAACCTACCACGCTCCCTAGACCCTCGTCGTTACAGCCAGAAACCAGGTAGTCAACTGGAATTTCTCCCTCTGCCTCATTTCTACCATCTCTGGAACATGAAATTCTGCCACATCCACCGTGGTAACCTCAACTATATCCCTTCCCTCCTCGCCTCTCAGCTGCTGTCCCCTTCAGGCCCGCAGTGGCCTTTGACTGAGCCTAGCAGAGTCCTGGCATATAATTCCAGGTTTCCTCACATCACCCCTTTGTGACACCCATGAACTCTCCCCTGAAAAATACATATCCCTTGTATATAACACTAGAGGGTTCATGGAGCTCCTTAAATCCATCCATCAACCCCTTAAGAGACTACAGTTCCAGGTTAAGAGCTACTGGTTTGAGGGTTAACATCCATATCATTTAAGATCAGCCATCATACTGGTCCTCCCAAACTCAACTTCCTCTCTTTTCTTGCCATTCTTGGCGATCTAACTTACGGTTCCCTGAAGAGCCATGCTGCTTCCTACCTTTGTGTCTTGGACATACTACTTCCTCTCTTGCCTGTCCTTTAATCTCCTGGCCCTCTTTTCTACGGTACCATCCTCTGAACCGTCTAGAGAACCAGTGTAAGGTCTCACCAGTGAAAGCCTCTAGTGGAAGGAGCCCTGACCTCCAAGGAGCAATGAGGTTGAGGACAAGGCATTGTAATGAGATGGGAGTTAGGACACAGGTGACTCTCAAGAGGCTGCTGGGCAGCTGCCAACACCAGGAGCCCTTCAACTAGAAGTCAGGACAGGGTCTGTCTGTAAACTGCTTTTATCCATGTCTGGGTATATGGTTGAACAAAATACCAATTAAAAAAGATACATGCACCTCAATGTTCACAGCAGCATACTTACAATTGCTAAGATATGGAAGCAACCTAAGTGTCCATCAAGAGATCAATGGATAAAGAAGATATGGTGCTTCTTTACAAGATATACAAGATATATCTTGCATACAAGGGATATACAAGGGAATACTACTCAGCTATAAAAAGAAGGAAATAATGCCATTTGCAGCAACATGGAGGAACCTGGAAGCTGTTATGCTAAACGAAGTAAGTCAGACAGAGAAAGACAAATACTATGATAGCACTTATATGTGGAATCTAAAAAATACAACAAACTAGTGAATTTAATAAAAAAAGAAGCAGACTCACATATATAGAGAGCAGACTAGTGGTTATCAGTTTGGAGTGGCAGGGGGAGGAGGAATACAGAGGTGAGGGAGTAAGAGGTAGAAATTATTAGGTGTAAAAATAAGCTTCATGAATATATTTACAACATGGGGAATACAGCCAATATTTTATAACTATCAATGGAGTATTACCTTTAAAATTGTGAATCGGTATACTGTATACCTATAACTTACATAATATTTGTATTGCAACTATACTTCGCCAGGCTCGCAGGTGACTGTGCCCAGACTCCGCCAGCCCCAACTCCTACATCAGTGTGTTTGGTTCTCCCCTCCCCCTCCCCCTGCCATGCCTGCACTTGGAGGGACTCTTCCCAGCACATTCTGTCAAGACCTCCAACCTTCAGGGACTTCCCTGGGGGTCCAGTGGTTAAGACTCCATGCTTCCGATGCAGGGAGCACAGGTTCACCTCTGGTTGGGGAATTAAGACCCCACATGCTGTGTTAGCGTGAACTCTGAAGCTACACTGAGAAACAAAGTAAACTACAACCGAGAGGATTCTTTTCCTTTCTAGATGTTTTTCTCAGGCAATCACATGTAGCTCTCATGCTTTTTGGCTAAGGTAATTGAGGTGTAAAGAAGTTACATAACTTGCTTTAGGTCAGAAAGTTAATGATCCAGGTCAGCATCAAATTAGTAAGGTTCTACAAGGCATGGTAATAAGATGGAAGCATTGTACATCTCATTGTAATGAGATGCTTTCATATCTTAGCAACTGTAAATAATGCTGCTGTGAATACTGGGGTGCATGTATGTTTTTTAATTAGTTTTTTTTCAAACATATACCCAGACATGGATAAAAGCAGTTTACAGACAAACCCTGTCCTGACCTCTGGTTGTAGGGCTCTTGGTGTTGGCAGCTGCCCAGCAGCCTCTCAGACTCACCTGAGTGTCCCAACTCCCATCTCATTACAATGCCTTGTAGAACTTTACATAAGCGTCCATCAACAGACAAGCAGATAAAGAAGCTGTGGTACAAATATACAATGGAATACTACTCAGCCATAAAAAGAATGGAATTTCGCCATTTGCAGCAACATGGATGGACTTGCAGGGTATTATGCTAAGACAGACAGAGAAAGATTTTTGGCAGTATGACGAAGAGTGGAGAAAAATGTTAAGTTGAGAGAAAGGTGGTTTTGGGGAAGTCTGTGAAGCCTTATCCACAGCCTTAGGCCATAGATGAGCTGACACTTTGCCAGCTCTGTGTGTGCTGTGTTCATCTATGGGACAAATCACATTTGGCTTCCAGAATATACCTTACTTTGGGGCCCTTCTGTTATCCAAAGGCTCTCAAGATGTGCCATATTCTCTAGGATCTCAGAAATACATCTACCCTACCTCCTTCTGGAGTATTGAAGATGTTGTCAAGGCTGGCTGGGCCCTCCCCTTTCCCATTGACCACACGGACATTCAGTGTGTAGTGGCTAAAGGGCTCCAGCCCAGGCAACATGCCGTGAGTCTTGCTGCCCTGGAAAGTAAGGATCTTCTTTTCAATATGGCGTCTGTTTCTTGTCAATGAACTCTGCGTCTTCCAGTAGTAAATCTGCAACAGCAAGAAGAAAAGTCAGGGATGGACAAGGGAATCAATGGAATTTTCATGATCACAAAATTAAAGCTTTGTGTTTTCCCCCAGCAAGTTCCCTGGGTACATTTTAGATTAGTGGAACAATGGACAGGTATTGATTTTGAGGCAAGCGAGTAGGACCTCTCAGGTAGTGAGAGAAATTAAATTAAGAATATTTGATGAAGCTGGACTATACTATTTTTATTTTGTTAGAGGAGTCTAAGTGAAATAAACTAAAGAAATCAAACAGCATGAGACCCATAGAGAAGGATTTAAGTGTCCTTTACTTACATAAAATATTCTAAAAGTAAAAATCATTGTTGTTGTTTAGTTGCTAAGTTGTGTCTGATTCTTTTACAACCCAGTGAAAAAAATTAAAGATTACCGCCCAATATTTACAAACTTTTCCAGACTTAATACAACTTCAAGTACAACATATCATTTAGTTTAATCCTAAAACCCACAGCAAAGGTGTTACAACTTTTATTGTGACGATTCCTATAGTACAGATGAGCCCCTGGGCTATCAAGAGGCAAGAAGACCCTCTACGAAATCTATGGCTTCCTCACTAAACCAAACTGCATTGCTTAATTAAAAAAGTACTTATTTTCTGGCATTAAATTGAAGAGACAGATTTTGAAGAGATAAAGTATAGATTAACTTTGGATAAAAAGGCAGAATTGCTATTTATTAAGTCCTCTTAAATTCTCTTAGGAGTTTAAAAGCACTTTCAAAAGAAATCAACGTATCTGCAGAATCTGGCCAAATTGAACGTGATGCAGTACAAAAACTAGCCTCTAGATGTCAGGGTTTAGCAAATCAAAGCAGTGACTTCTCAGTCGCTAGGAAAGTTCTTCGACCCTCTGTCAATCAAAAACATGAACCAGTCTTTCTACCTTTCCCAAGAACAAAGAAAATTGACGTTTATAAGAATGACCTAGTTGGGACTACATGATCTTGACCTACAATCTAAATTATTAACAACAAAAGTCTACATTGTTCTCAGGATAATTCTGTTTGTTCAACACATGTTACTATTGCTTTAAAGCTAGGTGCGTTTCATTACACTGTAGCTTTCTGAACAATAGTTTTTCCCATTTAATGCATTCGTTAACTGTTGAGTTGGCAGACTGTTAGATTACACGTGGGATAAGTGGAGAAAGTACTTTTCTCTTACTTTGTGAACAGTGAGATTTTGATCTGACTCTAGCTGGGATGCTGCAGAGGTGGCTTGCCAGATGAACTCTCAAGGCTTCCTCTAGCCAAGAAAAGTAATCTGGCATACCCTTCACTTAGATGAGCAGGTTCTAAGAAAAGAACAGGAAAAGTGTCTTTCACTTGCCCGATAGCCCTGCAGGTGTCCTCGGATACTTTTCAGAGGTACAGGGTCCCAGTGCACCTCAGCTAAGGTGCTGTTTACCACGTTGACACGCACATTCCCAGGAGCCACCATTGGGACTGGGGAAGACGAGAAAGGGGGTAAGAAGTATCAATGTCATTTTGAATTTCATGCAAAAATGTCACTGTCTCATAATTTTGACTTGACACATGCCCCAACTCTAATCTACGAATTATCAAAGTGAAGTGTGAAGTGAAGTGAAAGTCACTCAGTCGTGTCTGACTCTTTGCAACCCCATGGACTTCTCCATGGAATTCTCCAGGCCAGAATACTGGAGTGGGTAGCCTTTCTCTTCTCCAGGGGATCTTCCCAACCCAGGGATCGAATCCAGGCAGCATAGCAGGAAGATTCTTAAGGAGGAGAGTAATTTTTCATTTTTGATAGCTGTTCATTTGACTTTGTGAGAATAACATATCTTTTAAAAAAGTAATAACTTTTAACAGCCTGAACCGATTTTCTACATAAGTAGGCTGTTTAAATGCAGAAATGTTGAGCAAAATAACCGCCGCCTCTCTCCTTCCCAATCTAAGTACCTCTGGACATGGACTTGACGTGCACCTTGGTAATCTGTTTGGCTGGGGGAAAATATACGCAAAATAGCATCAGACACTTACGGTCTTCTCCAGAATGTCCCATGACCGCAGCTGGCTCTGGGGCAAACCCTGCATCGTTCAGGGCCTGAACTTTGATCAGGTATGGAACAAAGGTTGGGGTGCCCGAGACAATGTATTTGGATACATTTGCCACAACCACAGACGTCCATTCATCATCGCCATCCTTCTGGCGCCAGCTAACTTTGTACTGAAGGCCTGGCCCATTAGATTCAAAACCATTCAAGGGCTATAAGAAAAGCCAGATAATCAGAGCTTATAAAACAGATTGACTGCACCATCTTATACTGGAATGGCAAGTTCAATTCCCAGACTTAAGGACAGTGAGCACTTTTTGTCTTTTTTTCACATGTGATGAGATTCATAGATTGTTTGGGATCAACACTTCAAAGGTAGTTAATTTCTATCTTGAAGTAGTAAAAACTGCCCAAGCCTCTCAAATTCTGGCTTTACAGTTATGGGTGGGTGACATAAAACTTTTCAGTTATATAATTTCCTTTATGTATTTCTGCTTGTGTGACAGTACATCAGTCTCTATTTTACTTGGAGACTAAAACTTGTGAACTACTTCTTTATTAAAAAAAATGATACTGGCTTATTCTGTCTTGTTTCTCCATGCATGTATATAAGTATACACAAAAGTGTATGCATCTAAGTATGGCCCTGTATGGGCCTATCTAAAGTAAGTTTTTTAAAAACCACAAGTAAATATATATTAATTTTTCAAGTCCAGAAAATATACACAGGCCAAAAAGAAAACAGTAGAAATTGACTGCTGGTACGTGTCTTCTAGATGGTTCTTTATGATGACAGTAATTCTAGTCAGCATTTACTGAGGATGTATATGTGTTAGGCACTGTCCTCTTTGCTATTCCCATCACACAGATACATGCTGGAGATGTTAAGTGTTACACAGTTAGTAAGTGGCAAAGCTGGGATTTGCATCCATTCATTCTGGCTCAAGGATCAAGCTTTTAACTGCTACACTATAAATAAATAAAGAGTCCCCAAAATGGATGAAAGGGTATTTTTAATATGGATATTATTTAAAAAAAACTTTCTGGGATGGGGAGGGGAAGGAGGATCATGAGACAGGGGATATATGTATAACTATGGCTGATTCGAGTTGTTGTACGACAGAAACCAACACAACATTGTAAAGAAAATTTCCTCCAGTTAAAGAATAAATACAAAAACAACTTTTCTTTCCACTCTAAATATACTGAGGAAAATTGAAGATTTCAGACATAGCTCACCTTCCATGTAATCACCAAATTATCTGGCTCTGATCCCAGCCCTTCCACCGCTGTGGGATTTTTATCAGGTTCTAGAAGTCAAGCAGCCATACACTTGTAAGCTTTGATCTTTTACAAACAGTGGAAAACTTTTCTATTTTATTTCATACCACAGAGACCCTGTTTTACCTGCGGCTTTAGTCAAATACTGCTCAGATGCCTCGCTGGGCAGACTCCTCCCCAGCTTGTTTTCCGCCATCACTCGGAAGGAATAGTTGACATAGGGCGACAGCTTCAGCTGGGCTGTGGTCTGTGTTCCAGGAACTTCAGTTTGGTGGTGCCACAGTCCTGGCTCATGCATCGCATCTTCGTACTCGATGATGAATTCTGGCCATACCACATACATGCAACAAACCCAAGACATGAGCTCATTCACCCAACGGTAGGTTACTAGGATAATGAACAAGATAATCTAGCAAGAGCAGCCAAACATGAGTTACCTTACTTTCAAGAAAAAAATCATTGGGATATTTTGACTTCAGAGTCCTATTATTGCCCTCAACATTTAAGCAGATCCAATAATGTTTGGTACTCTTTTATTAGCATGTTGAGTTAAAATTATTTAGAAGTGACCCATATATTTCTAGGAAAGTTTAAACCATGAAAAAATGACTGATTTTTGTTTTCCACAACAGGAGAAATTAAATTAAATACAAGAAAATATCATTTCCCACTACACAGACTGGCACAATCAAGCATTTAACATACTTTGTGGAGTTGGACATAGGGAAATGGGCATTCTTATACTTCGCGGGAAGCATGAATTGGTACAACTTCAATGGAGCACAATTTAGAAGATCTAACAATATTTAACTTAGATATCCTTTGATTGAGAAACTGTGCTTCCAGCAATTTATTCTGAATAAATATGCTTATGCATATGTTCAAAAATACATGAAAAGGAATCCACATGGCAGCATTGTTTGCAAGTGAAACACCCTAATTGCAAACAAACTAAATGTTCATCAGTAGAACACTGATTAAATAAATTATGATGCATCCACACAGTGGAATATTCTGCAGCTGTAAAAAATGAATAGGGCTGCTCCACATGTACTGAAACAGAATGATTCTAAAATATATTGTTAAGTGAAACCAAGAAGGGTTTAGAACATGATCCACTATGTGCTGGATACTACAGTTGTGTAAACGTAAAGAGTTTTACTATGACATACACACATACACATGTGCTTGAATGTACATGTGTTACTTCTCAGCAGACACAGACTGTAATACTGGTGTCACTGGAGGAACTGAGAATCAGGGGTGGGAGGAAGACTTACTTTTTAATGGATACCTTCTCTCTTGTCTCTATTAAAATTTTGTGGTATGTCTATTTTATCCTTGTAAAAACAGGTATTTATTCAAAAAGATGAATGTACAACAATGCAGTACTATTTACAATAGCCAAAATATAGAAGCAGTCTAGATGTCCATTGACAGATGAATGCATAAAGAAGATACAGTATATAAATGCAATGGAATATTACTCAGCCATAAAAAGAACGACATAATGCCACATGTGGCAACATGGACGACCTAGACATTACGATAGTAAGGGAAGTAACCCAGGCAGAGAAAGACAAATATCATACAATATTGCTTATATGTTTAATTCAAAAGAAAATAATGCAAATGAACTTATATACAAAACAGAAATAGACCCATACACATAGAAAACAAACTTATGGTTATCAAAGGGGAAATGTAGGGGAGGGATAAATGAGGAGTTTGGGACTGACATAAACACAGTACTCTATATAAAAGAGATAACCAACAAAGACATATGGCACAGCACAGGAAACTATACTCAATATTTTATAATAACCTAGAATGTGAAAAATAGGTATAAGTCAATCATTCTGCTGTACATGTGAAACTAACAACATTGCAAATCAAGTATACTTCAATTAAAAAATAAATGGAAAGAAAGGGTATTTAGATATTCATTAATTATCTACTACTTGCCATGTACCATGATACCAATTATAGATAACAAAAATGAACTAGGAATATGTGTTGCACTGCTCATAAGCTCATCACTTAGAATTCTCCTTCTAATCTACATTAATTTGCTAGTAATCTCCAGTTTCATAAACCGATGACCTTCACATTTATATCTTTAGCCTCTATCTCTCCTTTGAACTCCAGTCTTGGATACTTAATCACGTACTCAAGAATTCCACTTGTTTGCTGAGTACGGCATCTCAAATTGGATGTAACCAAGACTGATCCCAGTCTTCAGCCCAACTGGTAGTGACAACTCAGGTCAGAATCTTTTGAAGTCCTTTTGACTCCTCTCTTTCTCTCAAATGCTCAACAGGCCTGTTGGCTGTATTTTTAAAATATATGCAAAATTTCAGCCTGCCATTTCTCAGCTTCTCCATCCCCATGAACTAATATAAGACTTGAAGATTTCTTGTGTGAATTACTGCATAACCTCCTAACTCACAAGTTCCCAAACTTCTAGGTTATGGTAGGCTTAGTGTCCCAGTACTTTTTTTCATGGCTCCTTTCGGTCAAAAGAAATACCTAACATTTCTAAGTAGTAAGGAGTTAGGTCCATATAAACTAATAACTGTTTATGTCTTAACTTAAAATGAACAGAAAGCCATATAACTTCTCTAACCTTGTCAACAAATTAGATACCACCTTCCTCCTTTCCTGTTTCACACTGATTTTCACACAGTACTTGCTTTTTATCACAGCGAAGGCTTTGCAGAGATATGACACTGTCACAATATGACATAGCACTATTAATACTGAAACTGTGAACTACCTCCAGCTAGCATTTCATGGGGTGTCTGACAGATGTCACTGTATTAAAAAAAAACAACAAAATTTAAAAATCACAAACTTAACATCTGGAGGCATGCCTGCGAGTTTGCTGAGATTCTGCATGGTATTTCAATGTATGCTTATTTCAGTGTATGATTTGAGAACCATGGTCCTGCCTGGTCTCGCCACCCTGCTATCCTCTTGTTTCTCTACAGACTATTTTCAGTAGAATAGCCAGTGTGATCCACTGCTGATTAGTCACAAAGTTGTGTCTGACTCTTTTGCAACCCCATGGTCTGTAGCCTGCCAGGCTCCTCTGTCCATGGGATTTCCCAGGCAAGTGGAGTGGACTGCCATTTCTTTCTCCAGGGGATCTTCCCAACCCAGGACTTGATCCTGTTTCTCCTGCACTGCAGGGGATTCTTTGCTGCTGAGCCATTGGGGAATCCCAGCATGATCCATTCTTCTATTTGAGTCCCTCCAATTCCTTCCCAACCCCTCCAATGGAATACACAGCCCTACACATGCACATCCCACTCCACCACCAACTCCCTGCCTCTTTGACCTTCTCTCCTACTTCACTTCCTCTTGCTCATTTCACTCCAGCTACAGTGGCTTCTGAGCAGACACACTCCTATCTCAGGGTCTTTGCTTTTTCTCTTGCTCTCCCTGGGAAACTCTTTCTCCAGATAACTACGTAGCGTGTTCAGTACCTCCCTCTTCATATCTTAACTGACATACACAAATGTTACCTTCTTTTTTTAAAATTGATTATTTTGTAATTGAAGCATAGTTGATTTACAATATTGTGCTAGTTTCAGATATATAGCAAAGTGATTTGGTAATACATACATAGATGAATGTAACTATAATCATTTTCCATTCTTTTCCATTATAGTTTATTACAATATATTGAAAATAGTTCCCTGTGCTAAACAGTAAATCCTTGTTTATCTATTTCATATATAGTAGTGTAAACCTGTTAATCCAAAATTCCTAATTTATTTCTTCTGCCTTTCCCTTTGGTAACATACATTTGTTTTCTATGTCTATGAGTCTGCTTCTGTTTTGTAGATACGTTCATTTGCACTGTTTTTTAGAACCATATATAAGTGATATCATGTAAGATTTGTCTTCTCTGTCTTACTTCACTTAGTACGATAATTTCTAGGCCCATCCATGCTGCTGCAAATGGCATCACTTCATTTTTGATGGCTGAGTAGTATTCCATTTTCTTCACTCATTCACAGGCTGATGGACACTTCAGCTACTTCTATGTCTTGGCTGCTGCTGCTGCTGCTGCTGCTAAGTCGCTTCAGTCGTATCCCACTCTGTGCGACCCCATAGACGGCAGCCCACCAGGCTCCGCTGTCTCTGAGATTCTCTAGGCAAGAACACTGGAGTGGGTTGCCATTTTCTTCTCCAAAGCATGAAAGTGAAAAAGTCAAAGTGAAGTCGCTAATGTCATGTCTGACTCTTAGCGACCCCATGGACTGCAGCCTACCAGACTCCTCCGTCCATGGGATTTTCCAGGCAAGAGTACTGGAGTGGGGTGCCAATGTCTTGGCAGATATTATAAACAGTGCTGCAATGAATACTGGGGTACATGTGTCTTTTTGAATTAGGGCTTTCATCTTTTCTGGATATGTGCACAGGGAAGGGATTGCTAGATCACATGGTAACTCTATTTTCAGGTTTTTTTTTTTTTTTAAGGAAACTCCATACTGTTTTCCAGAGAAATGCTACCTTATTAAGGTAGCTTTTCCTAATTACCTGGTTTGTAATTATATCCCTTACCCCTGTATTCTTCAGTCTCCTTTTCCTGCTTTGTTCTTTGTGTGGCCTAAACAAGGACATACACACACAGAGCCGTATGTATATATATGCTTATATTTGACTCCTCTAGAAAGCAGATGCAGAGACAGAACTAAATGTGTACAGTGTCAGTTTTTACATGTATATGGAGGGTCAGGGTTAGCGTTGGGGTTAGGGTTGGGTAAGTAAAGTGACTTTTCAAACCCTCAACTGGTAACAGAGCTCAGTGCAAACATCTGAGGTGTCTGTCTTTCCATTCGCCCTTGCTATAAAGTGACATATTCACCAGTGTTAAGTTCTCACCTTGATGACATCACCCTAGAGAATAAAATCAGGTGAGGGACCATGCCATAAGGATACTGGAAGAGCTTAGTAAAATTAGACTATGGATAAGCTTAGAAGTTTTAAAATCAAACAGATACTTAAGAGAATAGACACAAGTCTGTAATATGTTTATGCTACATGAAGACTAAACTGCTTCCCAGTGACTAAGATAATTCTGAAATGATGTGCATTTGATTTATTATACCTGCTGTAAAGCAGAATAGTTCCAACGAAATTAAGCAAAAACCTCTCCTCTGTCTTCTGATCTTTAGTGAAGGTCCTTTCTCAGTGGATTTTCAGTCCTTGATCAGAACACTCATTTCATTCATGCCAAGTCTTCCTGTTCATCCAGTATATTAGCCAGACTTGGCTGGTGAGGATGCTTAGAGATGTTTTTTTTTAACCCAAGTTAAAATGACCCCATCATATTTCATGTCATTTCTACTCTTCATTCATTCATTCAACAAATACCTACTGAGTACCTATTATATACCAGGAATTCTTCTGAAACAAGTTAGTCAAAAATCTCTGCCCATATGGAGTGTATATTTTAGTTGAGGACACAAATAAGATAAAAAAATTATTACTGTATTACTGTATACAGTGTCTATATATATGTATGTATATATGTGCATATATGTATACATGCATATGTACACCTACATATACAAGCACTACTCAGATCTATTTTTGAGAAGGAACCCACTACCAGGAATGTCAACAGCAGGCTCTGTCTGCTGCCCCTTTCTCAAGGATCAGCTGCGGTGTTCCTGTGAGGCCACTCTCTGCCTGAGTTAGTCCAGTGGCTGAGCACAGCGAGGGCCCTAGACTCAGCCCCACCCTCTGCAGAACTTCCCCCTGGGGTCCTTGTTGACCTGGCTGAGATATCTGTACCGGAGTCTGAGAGCTCTCCCACACACTCCTCCTTCCTCTCTCCTTTCGCAGACATCAGACCTGCGTTACAATCTGCAGATCTTTCCTGCCTGCTGCTGGTTTCTCTCCCTTTTATCTTCCATGGGCTTTTCCCCAAATAATCTCTCTACGCTGATGGCATCAAAGTGAGGAGTTTGAGGAGCTAACACTGGTGAATGTGTCACTTTATAGCAAGGGCTAATGGAAAGAAAGACACCTCGGATGTCTACACTGAGTTTTGTTACCAGTTGAGGGTTTGAAAAGTCGCTTTACTTACCAAGTCTCAATTTTCTAAGATTTAACTGGTCTTTCTGTTATTTTCTCTGCAAAATATCTTCAATATATCTTCCTACTTTGGTAGAAATTGAGGGTGATTCTTATGGATCTTTAACACAAAATGACAGTCTATTCACTTAATTAACATCTTTATCCATCAGTGTCCCAAACCGGAAACTGTAACCAAGAATGACTCCAGCTCCGAGGAGAGGTGAGCCATAAATAAATGTTTTGGTTCCGTGAGAAATGAAGCAGAGGATGCCAGGAAATATCTCTGTGGGAAAGTTCAGTTGCCTGTGACAGAATGCTTTGAAAATTATCATTAAGTTTACCAGTGAAAAAGCAAATGACATCACATACTTGTAATAGGACTATTGTTGTCATCGCCTGGGGTCCATGACAGCTGAACACTCCTGTCGAGTTGATCTGTCAATTCTAAATCAAAGGGAGGATTTGGGACATCTGTAGATCAAACACACACATCATAGTTAGCCATCCGACCTTGAGGTTCTCCATTACTTGTGGTACTATTCACAGAGGGGACTCTTAAAGACACAGAGCACGTAATGGCCAATGAGCATGCAACCGAAAGGAAATGAAACAGCTGAGGCTGCTGGGAACCACCCAGGAGAACCCCTCAATGAGCTCTGCTTGTATCTTTTTCAAATGAAACTAACTCCCTTGTCACCAAAGCCAGTGGGATGGACAAGTATGGTTCTCCAGCACTCTCAGTGTGTGTCTTTTCATAAACACAGACGAGCACAAACATAAACAATAATATGGAAGCTGAATTTCTAACAAATGGGAAACAGAGAATGGAAAATGCTGAAAAACAAAATACAGGTAAAAAACAAAATACAGGTAAATGCATGTACTGTTAAAAGAAGCTGCAAATATTCTTTCTGAAACATGCTAAGCTACAGATTTGGGGGCACTTGAAGAATATCCATATTTTTAGGGGAATTATACAATTGATGCTATGCAGCTGGCCCTCAGCATGCATACCTTATGTGGATGCTCTGTACTCATCAGGCATATGGGGAGGTGGTTTATTCTCAGAGGACACCAGGGTATAGACACCTGTTGGGATGAAGGTGTCCCAGAAGCATGTCTGCCTCTTCTAATGGTGCATTTGAAATCCAGAGAGTTAATGTTCCCCTTGGGTCTTTTCCTGACCTTGCTCTTGGCAGTATCTCTGGCTCTTGGACAAACCAGAAGCCATATAAAAATGTAAGCACTTCTTTGATACTAGTAAAGAAGCAGTAAATGTCTATAATGGACAGCTATTCTATAGTATAATCCATGGTATCTGTAAAATCCAGCTGAGTTTTTGCCACAAAATTAATTTTTGTATTTAACATTGAAAAAAGATGAGGGTTCTTTAGTCAAAAAGATTTTGGGAAAAAAAATTCTGATTTATTTTTCCAGCTCAGAGAAATCAACATGATATGGAAGTGTCCTCTTTTTTGTCTATCTTTAGTGATTTATCTTCTGTGAACAGTGAATTGGTGGTTTTCTCTGACACAAAGGTCAAATGTTGTTCTAGAATCCATTGTTTTCCTATGTAAATTTCTTGAAAATGGAACCCTCAAACAACATTTAGCTTTCCAAAACAACTTTTAATAGATTGAAGATCTACTTTGTGGAATGATACATGAAATTGCTTTTCCTGTCTGTAAAATGTGATAGCTTTTGAAAAGCACTATGCTACTTTACAAAGAAATGATATCAAAGAGGGACTCTCATTAAATTCAATGACTTTGTAATAACACATGAAATATTTGGAATTGAGTGGTAATACATGCAGTGAGAAGTTCCAGGGTTATAATGAAAAATGATTCACAGCAGTAAATGGACAACACAGTTCAACATCTGACAGAGCCCCTTTCTTTAAAGAAACACAGTGACGTGACAGAGATAAGAAAGTAAAGGAATTTTTCTGCATGTGTGAAACTGGTCAAAAGAAAACAGAGAAAAAGGACTCATATTAGTTTACCGTAAATGGGAGCTGGAGTTGGAGTAGGAGCTAGAAAGGACAGTAATATAAACGATTTTAATCAAAATTAGTATGGAAAGATATAAGATAGCACAAAAAGACAAAGACGGAGCATGATTAAGATTATAAAACAGCCTTATGTTTAGCTGCAAGGCATGGCACTGATAAACATACAGTAACAATTTGGGCGTAAAACCTTTTCAGTTTTAAATAAAAGTGGATTAACTGCTCTGTCTTATAAAAATATCATTAATATGCAAAACCACCATTTTAATTCCAGTGTTGCTACAGGGTACATTTATGCTGGAATTATTTCCTCAAAGGAATCTTTCAAAAAAGACGTGGGTATTTAACTCATCTATAAAATGGTAAAACTGTAACAAGAAAATAGTTACAATTGACGATTTTTCCTTTCAATCTAAAACAGGGCAGCCAGTTGTACTATACGTGTTTTCGTTCTTACCGACAACGCTAAGCACAGCACTGGCCGAAACGTTGTCCAGAGTTGTGTTGGCCACACATGTGTAGGTCCCACCATCATCATCGTTGACATCAGTGACCACTAAATAGTCCTTGTCAACAGTGAACCTGCAATTATCACACGTTCAGAGTGGCTGAAATGGACACCCAGTCACACCCCATAACCATTTCACTGGCATGAAAACAACGGTGAATTTGATAGAAGGGAAAGATGATAAAGATTAGCAGCACATCAGAGCTAAAAATCCTGTACAATACATGTCACTTTGATAATGATTATAGTTGGAAAATATTTTGAATGAGTGAGAAGCTTGCTTTGAAATGATGACAAGTCCTCTGGTCCAGTGGTTTTTAACCATGCCTCTGGAGTTTCGGGCACTTCCTCAAGACCAGGGGCTGAGGTGGGGGCAGTTCCAGTTATCCTGACTGAAGGGCTTGCCTATGGCTTCTGCGACTACCACTCATCCAGTTCAATTTTTAACAAAGCGTGTATTTTTAAATAAGTTAAAGTTATAATTATTGCTGTTTATTTTTCATTGAAGTGTATATAGTTGATTTACAATGTTTCATGTATACAGAAAAGTGATTCAGTTATATATATACATATACACATACACACACACACACACACACACACACACACACACACACATATATATAAACTTCCCTGGTGGCTCAGATGGGAAAGCGTCTGCCTACAATGCGGGAGACCCAGGTTCAATC